>PITA01034158.1:0-11943 GCA_004023965.1 Spilogale gracilis | reverse complement strand
AAGGCAGTCGCTTAACCAACTGAGCCACCCAGGCGCCCCTTGCAATTAGTTTTGTGTCCAGATGAATTTGTTTGGAGAAGGGGCTCTGGACCCATGATAAGGAGGTATCATGGAGCACCTAAGAGTTGCGTGCTGGCTATGAACATTGGTGTTAGTAGCTGTGTGATCTTGGATCAAGCTAGGGAGTTATTCTGAGCCTCTGTTTCTTCATCTATACAATGGGGAGAATAAAAAGTACCTGTCTTATGGGTTTGGCAGGATAAGGGGAAGACCTTGCTACATGAAAACATTCTGTAGTCCCTGACCAAGGTCAACTTTGTACTGATATGTACCAAAGCTGGGTGGGCTCCAGTCCAAGCCGACAGTGATCTGTACTGACGCCCCTATTTTAAGCTCTGGTGGCTGTGAGGATTCAACTAGAGTGTGTTACATCCCCCAGCCAGGACCTGGCATGTGGTAAGTACCTTTCAGTTATGAGTCTGGTCCTTTCAGAGCTGTTTGAGCAACAGAGGGCTAGTGCTAATAGGATGCTTGGTTTTGACATACCTGCATTTCCAGACCACAGCTTCATACATTTGTGGAAATGTTTCTTCATACATTTGTGGATTAGTTTAGTCTTTTTGCCTGTTATTCCTTTCTAGATACTCCATAATTTGTAGGACTAGCTTTCGATGCTGGATTTTGAGGTGGTTTTTTATTCTTGTAACCTAAAGAGATGCTGCCTTCCAAAGAGGTTGTACCAATTTACACTGAATCAGGTATGAGAATGCATTTCCCCACTTCCTCAGCTACAAATATGATCATGCTTTTTGATCACTGACAATTTAATAGGTGAAAATTTGTAATTTTACTTGTATTGTTTTTTTTTTAATATTTTATCTGACAGAGAGAAATACAGCTAGAGAGGGAACACAAGCAGGGGGAGTGAGAGAGGGAGAAGCAGGCTTCCCGCTGAGCAAGGAGCCTGATGTGGGGCTCCATCCCCGGGCTCCGGCATCATGACCTGAGCTGAAGGCAGTCGCTTAACCAATTGAGCCACCCAGGCGCCCCATTTACTTGTATTTTTAAGTGACAGAGGTGGAACCTTTTTTTTTTTCACATATTAAAGAGCTTTTCATAATTTGGGTCTGTTCCTTGGTTCATTCCTGTTTCCATTTTATTTTTTTTAAGTTTTTATTTTAATTCCAGTTGACATGTTTCCCTTTTAATACTTAAGTATGTCATTAAGAAAGTTTCATCAGGTGCCTGGGTGGCTCAGTAGGTTGAGTGTGCCTTTGGCTCAGGTCATGATCCCGGGTTCTGGGATCAAGTCCCACATCAGGCTCCCTGCTCAGGGGAGAGTTCGCTTTGCCCTCTCCCTTCCCAGCTCCTCCTGCTTGTGCATGCTCTGTTCAGTAAATATTAAAAAAAAAAAAAAAAGAAAGTTTTTACATAGTAAGGGTATCAGCCCTTTGCCGTGTTGCGAATATTTTACTAAGTTTGTACCTTGTCCTTTAACTTTGATATTTTTTGCCTGGTAAAAATTTTACATTTTACATTTTTGTGTAACCCTTTTTTTTCCCCCTATGGCTCCTAACTTCCGACTCTGCCACTTTCTGGGTGTGTCACTCGGTTTCTCTGAACCACGGTTTCCTGCTCTGTAAATGGGGTCACGATGTTGGTATGGGCTCGAGGAGAGGATGGGGACCTCAACCCGTCTGGATAAGCGGCGAAGCGCTGAGCGGAAGGGAACGGCACTGAGAGACTGAGGTCCGCGGACGCCCCTAGCCCCGCCGAAGGCTAGCGGGGGGGAACTGCGGCCCTCCCTATCTTCGCGCTCTTCGGGCCCACGTGAGTGGCTCCGCCCCGCCTTGCTTCCGACCAATACCTCTAAGCCTCCTGGCCAACAGGCGAGCTCCGTCTTGCCCGGGGTCCCGCCCCCTGCCTATTCGAGCAATGGGCGCCCTCCATTCTGCGCAAGGCCCGCCCCCGCCGCACGCCCGGTCGCCGGGCGCAGGGCTCGTTCCGGGAGGCGGACGCAGCGGAGGCCGGTGTGGCCGGAGCTCCGGCGGAGGCCGAGCTGGGGCTGCAGGACTGGGGCGGGAGGCGACTGGGCGGCCGAGGCGGGACGTTCGGGACGTTCGGGCCGTGGCGGCGGCGGGGCCGACGTCTGAGTTGCGGCGGCAGGGACGGAAGGGGCGGTGGGCCGAGCGGGGAGGGTGTCCCGTGGCGGCCGAGCGCGGCACCGCCGGCTCCTGAGGGGCGCCTCGACCCCTCGGGCCCGGGGCTCGTCGGCGGGGCCGCGGGAGCAGGGCGGGCTGCGCGCTGGGTCCGGCCCTGCCCTGCGGCCCTCCCTCGGCATTCCGGGCCTGTCTGGGCCAAGCGTCCACCAAAGGCTGCGGGTCCGGTCGCCATGTGTGGACTCTAAAGCGCCTTGTAGTCTTGGAAAGCGCTTTGACAACCCCGAAGGGCTCTGTATTGCAAACTAAATCGAAGCGCTTTGTAATCCCGGAAGCGCTTTGACATCTCCCTAGTAGCGCTGTGCAAACTGAAGCGTTTGGTGATCGCGGAAGCACGTTGTGGGTTTGGAAGCCAAACCGACGCCCTTAGTAATTCTCGGATCGTTCTGACTAAGGCGAAGCGCATTGGCATCTCCGAAACCCTAAGAACTGTGATGGGCAGAGGAAAGAAGGGGGAAAGGTCAGTGGGGCCCCTGACTCTGACCTTCTGGCTTTCCCTCCCCCAGGGGACCCAGGGTGGCGGGAGACTGAAGAGGGCTGGTGTTGGAATCCAGGCCCCCTCTTTACCTTGCAGGTGCCCATGGCGTCGGAGCGGCGGAAGGTCAAGTACCACTGGAGCGGCACTTCGGAAGGGTGTCCCCGCAAGCGCAGCTGCCTCCGGGAGTCCAGTGATGTGGCCCCCTCCAGCCCGCCAGCTCCTCGCTCCGCGTCGCGTTCGGGAGGGACCAGCAGCCCCAAGCGCCTGAAAGTCCAGGAGGACGATGTGGCCTGCACGCCAAGGTTGCCCTGGGGCTCATCCTGCCGCAGAAATACCTCCTTGCGTTCCTCTGGCCCAGGTGTGGGCGGGGCTGCCGCCAAAGGCTGCCTGATTCGGAGCACACGGGGATTCCTTTCGTCGGGGGGATCACCTCTTCGCCCTGTCAACCCCTCTCCAGAAGAAATGGCTTCTCTAGAGGAGGAGGCCTGCAGCCTTAAGGTAGGTGGCTGCGACGCCTTGGAATAGGTGAAGCCCCTTCCACGTGGCTTGAGCTGTTGAAGGGAGACTAAAAAGGGTCATATCCTTCAAGATCTTTGGGGTCTTCCCACAGGTCTGCTTATGGCAAACCCAGGAGACCAAGGGCTTGGTCAGGGGCATGGCCTACAGTGCCATGGAAAGGTAATTTTCAAACTTGGAAGTACTTGAAAACTGCTTGGAATGCTTTAAAATGCTTGTGCCTGCGTCTCATTCCGATTTAATGGGGCTGCGGCATGGTCTGGGCTTCTGGATTTTTAAATGCTCCTGTAATTATAAGGTGCAGCCAGGTTGGAGGTTCACTGCAGTAGAAGGTGCAGGGCCTGCTCAGGAGACACAGACCTGTTCATTTCAGTTGTAAATTTAAGGCATATTCCCTTGTGCTTTGAACTTCTCTGAGTCACAGAACTGAATGAGAATTTGGTTCTTGGTGTAGCTTTTCACCAAAGTTACAGTTTCTGGCACCTTGGGGTTTTGCTTGGTCGGTAGGGTAGAGTGTGTTTGGAGCTTAAACATTTAGTTTCCCATTAGGAACATGTAGGAGGGTTTCTCAGAGCAGGTACGTTTTTCGTCTACTGGTTTGTTTTATATGAACTTAAAGGATGAAATTTTTCCGATGAGGGAAGGTTGAACATGAGTCTGTGAGAAATAGAAGCAAATGCAATTCATCTCTCATAGTCGGCTGTTTTCCTGGTGAGAGTGAGTACTAGCTAATGTTGTTGGCTGAAGTATGAACTTCATCCCCTATTTGAGTCAGGTTTTGAGCAAATACATATTGAGGACCTAGATCATCTCCGGAGTGTCCTAGTTGCTTGGGATTCTCCAGTAACAAAACTGAGATCACGGGCCTCTTAGTTTGCATTCTGGGTTTGGAGCTCTGGGTCTTAAGAGGCGAGGAGTTCTATATGTGGAATAGTAGAAGAAAAGTCTTAGTTGGGTGAGATGGGCTGCCTTCAGATAAAGTGATTTTTTTTTTTTTTTAAAGATTTTATTTATTTGACAGAGAGAAACACAGCCAGAGAGGGAACACAAGCAGGGGGAGTGAGAGAGGGAGAAGCAGGCTTCCTGCCGAGCAGGGAGCCCTATGTGGGACTTGATCCCGGGTCTCCGGGATCATGACCTGAGCCGAAGGCAGTCGCTTAGCCAACTGAGCCACCCAGGCGCCCCAAGATAAAGTGATCTTACAAAAGCAGTGAAAAAAAGGCCCTAAGGAAAGTGTCTCCAAACTTCTGAGTGGTTAAATTATGTGGAGCTGAGAAACTCGGCTGTTGTTGGCTGTTTATCCTGGGGACTCTTAGGTGAAGTGCTCCAGGTGTTTTCACTGTGGACCTCACAACTCTGGTATGGCAGATTTTTTTTTTTTTTAAGATTTTATTTATATATGTGAGAGAGAGAGAGAGTAGGAGCAGGGGGAGGGGCAGGGGGAGAAGGAGACTCCCCGCCCAGCAGGGAGCCCACCATGAGCCTCAGTCCCTGGACCCTGCGATCATGACCAGAGCTGAAGTCAGACGCTTAGGAGCCACCCAGGCGCCTCTGGATTTTTTTTTTTTTTTAAATAGTGATTTCAAAGGCTTTGTCTTTAGCATAAAAATACATATTGACTATGACTCAAAGGTAAATCAAGTAAATAGGGGATTTTGCCCGTACAATTTAGTCCTTGATACAGGTTTTCACTTGATTTGGGGCACAGCATGAAATAATCTCGATTGATTACAGTTGACTTAAGTGACAATTAGAGTTAGAATGAAGCCTTTCAAGAGGGGCAGAAATCTGCCTAGTCTTTCAGGTGTGCTGTATCCCAGCTCAGGCTGACTTGAAGACCAGGAAGCAAGAGTTGAAGGTATTACCTTTAATCAGGTGGGTCTAATTCTGTCATGGACCCATCTTTATCTTATTTAGGCCTAATTGGTGTTTTTTGCCAAAATCAATGTAATGGTTAAGCATAGAGCACTGAGTATTCTGGTCCTGCCTCAGAAGTTGTGGGGTTAGTGCCTTACTTTTAGTCAGTAGGCTCTTGAGGGTTACTGGGTGCCAAGGACTCTGTTGGGTTCAAGAGCCGTGAGATGGCTTCTAAAGAGCACACAGCCTGGTGGGAGGGCTTGAGAAGTCCCAAGACGGCCTCATGATGTCCTGTGTGGAGCATAAGAGCCCAGAACGGAGACTGGAGAGCTAAGTAGGGGACCGATTGCAATGGGCCTTTAGTAGCCAAGGGAATTTGGATTTTAATCTAAGCCATTGGAGAGTTATGTAGGGTTCTATACACAGGGAAGGCAGGTGTGCATTTTTGAAAGATGACATATGTTGAGTGAGGCTAGGACATGGGGATGTTGATATTATTAATCCTAATTGGCCCTCTCTAGCTCTGCTAAGGGCTCTGCCTGTGGTGTTAATTTGAAAACAAGGTACAGTACTTGACTCATCTTGATGAATTACAAAATGCCTTTCTTATCTTTCTCTCAGTCTTCATTTCTTTCCCTTGTACTCAAGAGTCATGTCCAACTCATTCTTCTAGTAAGTCCTAAGTCTTGTCAGCAAGCACAGCCCAGTGACACTTATAAAAACAGCATGTTCTCCCCCTTGCTCCTTCTAAGGTCCCCTCATTCTTGCTTTTTACCCACCTATCCACCTGTTCTGCATTTCCTCTGAAATTTTGAGGAGTAAATGCTTGGCTTTGTGTGTGGTCCCCCATCATCTGTCTCCTCCCCAGCTTCAGCACAGAGATCTTGACCAAGTCACAGAGTCTTCAGAGGGGAGTGTTCTGACACTGGTAACAATGCCACAGTCTGGGTAGCTTATAAATAATAGGAATGCATTTCTTATAGTTTTGGAGGCTGAAAGTCTGAGGTTGGGGGCCAGCATGGTCACGTGAGGGCCCTTTTCTGGTTTGTAGATTTCTCTTTCTTCCTCACATGGCAGAGGGG
Source organism: Spilogale gracilis (assembly GCA_004023965.1). Classification (NCBI taxonomy): domain Eukaryota; kingdom Metazoa; phylum Chordata; class Mammalia; order Carnivora; family Mephitidae; genus Spilogale; species Spilogale gracilis. The sequence continues at coordinate 5,791 of PITA01034158.1, read as the reverse complement.
GGCAGGGGAGCTCTCTTGGGGACTTTTAGATAAGAGCACTAATCATGTTCATGAGGGCTTCACGTTCATGACCTAATCACTTCTCAGAAGACCTAATAAATACCATCTTCTTGGGGTTAGATTTCAACATAGGAATTTTGGGGGAGCCCATTCAGGCCATAGCTAGACTGGGCAATTTGGATCACTAGACATTGCTGCTGGCTGTCCTCTTAATGTTTTTTCCTTATTTCCTCTAAGGACAATCATGGTAGCTGATGATTTTCCTTTCTTCTGTAGGGAAAGATTAAATTTGTCTGTTGTGAGCACCTTCACCTACCTTACATTATTAGTCTTTAGTATGACCTCCTTCACTTCTGCTTTCACTTTAGAGAAGAAAGACTGGAAGGGAAAACTGGAGCATTTATGAAGCGATAGACTTTGATCAAATAGGATTCTCAGTGTTTGACCCATAAGCTCTCCCATAATCCTGAGAGTCTTGTGAAATAGGCAGTGTTATCTTTACGTGTCAGTTAACAAATATTTACATACTGGTTAACAAATATTTGAGCACCTAGTATATGTAGACGCTGGGAAAGGAGACTCAGAAATGTTAAGTAACTTGACCAAGGCCATCCAGCTGGTATGTGGCCAAGCTGTGCTATCCCATACTGGTGGGACTTCAAAGCCTGCGTTCTTACCATGCGGCCCTCTGAACCCCTGCTCTGTCCCGGCCCGGGGTTAGCGTGAGCATGGAGAAACGAAGAGGGCAATATTCTCCCCTTGAGGAGCTCTCTGCAGGGTGGCATGGCCTAGACACAAGAAGCCATTGGGTATCTTGGCTCTCGAATGACAGCTTTCCTGTGTGATCCTGTGCCCTGCACGTGTCTGGTGCTTGGGTGGAAGTCCGTGCTAGGGGTTGGAGGTGCGAAGGGGAAGGCAGTTGTTGAGGCCCTGAAGAGTCTTTCATCACTGAGCACTGTGTGGACTGTTGTAACAGGGGCATTTGAAGTACCAAGGGTTAGAGGAATGAGGGACTAATGTTGAGAAAGTCCTCACAGAAGAGGTGCCATTAGAATTCTGACGGACAAGGAGGAAGAGAGAACATTTCAGGCAACAGGACAGTGTGTCCAGAATATGTCAGGAAATGCTGGTCTGAAGTGCTTGGGATACGACTGGTTCCTGAAGGTTCTCACTTCCCTCTTCTCCAGCGCCTGTCTTCATTCCTGGGCACCTGGCTGTATGGACAGAGGTGGGAGTAGTACTGGAGAAGAAGCTTGGGGTCCAGCCTATGAACGGCTTCTGATGTCAGGCTCAGGAGTTGGGGATGTTTCCTGTTGGCAAATGCAGAAGCACTGAAGGGTTTAAGCAGAGGTGTGATGTTGGCAGATTTTAGAACTCTTCTGGCACACGGTGGAGAGAGGATGGGAGGGAGTAGGCAGGGAGCTGGGTACGAACCGTTGAAATAGTGCAGGCTGGCAGTGATGAGCGCAGGAACAGCATCTCCACTGACTTTTTCCCTCCTGCCTTCAGAGATGCATAATTCAAGCAGTAGTGCCAGGAAAAATGACATCTCTCCTGTTTGACGCCAGGTGGTTTGTCTCTGCTCTTGAAGTTAATAGGCTATAAACTTTATAGTCGCCTTTCCACTTCTGAAAAATCTTGAGTGACCCAGATCCATTTCAGGTCCTCATGGTCTTTGACATCACAGCCTTTGCTACTGTTGCTCAGTTTTTGTATTTTCGCTATTCTCCCTTGGTTTCCAGGATATTAGGGGGAACTTGAGTCTGCTCCCTGGTTCTGCAATTACACGCCATGTGGCAGTTTCCCTCTCTGTACAAGAGGGATGACAGCAGTGGCAGCTCTGGGAATTGTATGGCCACGTGGAAACATAAGGTATGGGGGCGCCTGGGTGGCCCAGTTGGTTCAGCGTCTGCCTTTGGCTCAGGTCATGATCCCAGGATCCTGGGCTGGAGTCCTATGTCTGGGTCCCTGCTCAGCAGGGAGTCTGCTTTTTCCTCTCTTCCTCTCTCTGTCTCTCTGTCTGTCAAATAAGTAAAATCTTAAAAAAACAAAAACAAAGACATAAAGTAAGTCCTGGTCTTCACTACCAGGGTTGGCAAGCCGATGGTCCGTAGTTTGAGTGTGGCCTTCTAAGTCCTCAAGGTATTCAGTTTTGGAGATTCCACATTAAAAATACATGCCTCCAGCCCATACCTCTACCTGGAACCAGAGACTTGAGTGACCCGCTTCTGTTTCCGCACTTTCACTCCCTTTTCCTGTATTCTTTTTCCCTCTGGCACTTTTCACTTTCTAACATACATATGCTGCCTTTCTTCTGGTTTTTCTTTCCCTCACCAGATAGAATAGAAGGTCCCGTAGCTAGGTATTTTTGTATGTTTCATTGGATGCTAAACTCACAGATTCAGGACAATGCCTGCTGGCATATAGTAAGTGCTCACCAAAAAACTGGCCAGATGGAAAAACGAATTCAATCTGAGATTTCTTGTTTTATGTGGAAAAAATGGAATCCTTAACTCTGGGTTTGTATTTGCAAGCGGCAGCAGTTGGTGTGAAGTGAGGAGCTGTGACCCTTCAGAAGGTAGAGGGGCTCCTCCATTTGTTGTTGATCTTGTCTTCCCATATTGTCCTCTTCCCGGCCTGGGGCGGGATGGGAGGGCAAGGAGAGGGGTAACTGGTCACGCAGGCAGAGGTGGAGAAGTCAAAGAAGGGGCCTTCGGGGCCAAAGGGGCCTTTAAAGGATGAATAGGAATTTATGAAGTATAAAATGAGACTGAGGCAAGGGTGTCACAAGCAAAGGGAGTTAGTTTGCCCATGACAGTCCAGTGGCGATGTCCAAGGATGGTGGGTGGTCGGCAGCAGTGAGGGAAGCAGGCTGGGCCGTCGGGGCGGTGTCCCGCAGGACATGCCCGGGGACCTTCAAGTTTGTTTTTACTGTTTATTAGATTTTTTTCATATAGAATGGTATAAAAAGAGGCTTATAATCTCCTTTCCCAAATAATCCCTTGACTTTTTTTTTTTTTAAAGGTTTTATTTATTTATTTATTTGACAGAGAGAAACACAGCTAGAGAGGGAACACAAGCAGGGGGAGTGAGAGAGGAAGAAGCAGGCTTCCCACCCATCAGGGAACCTGATGTAGGGCTCTATCCTGGGGCTCTGGGATCATGACCTGAGCCGAAGGCAGACACTCAACCACTGAGCCCCTAGGCGCCCCCCATAGACATTTAAAAAAAATGTCCACCAGGTTAGGAAATTGAGACTCAGGTTCAAAATGAAGGTAAAAGTCACCTTTCCCATCCATCTCATCAAAGTTAGTAGCTGCCAACAATTTGAATACTTGTAGCAAAAAATTCTATGCCAACACTACTGTCTAGATCTACATATTGCAGGCTTTTTTTTTTTTTTTTTAATTTTATTTATTTGACAAAAAGACACATAGAGCGGGAACACAAGTAGGGGGAGTGGGAGAGGGAGAAGCAGGTTCCCTGCTGAACAGGGAGCCTGAGCCTGATGTGGGGCTGGATCCCAGCACTCTGGGATTATGACCTCAGTTAAAGGCAGACGTTTAACGACTAAGCCACCCAGGTGCCCCTTCAGAAGGCTTTTTAAAAAACAAAGATAATATGTACTTCTTGAAAAAAAATTCAAATAGTATTGAAGTCTGTAAAATAAGAGCGTAAGCCTCTGTGTAACCACTCAGTTGTTGATGGACATCTCTTGGCATAGACCACTTTAACTCAGTAGAGAGAAAAGATGAGCAAGCTTAGTGTGGGGTTATTTCTCTGTATATTTGAGAGGGATTTAATACGAATGAATTAGAAGTGCAAGTTGTAGGACTATAGAAGGCCTTGGGATAATGGTCAATCTAGGTCATGGCTGGAAAGGTTTGGACTTCCTGCTTTTGAGATGATTCTAGGGATAGATTTGTGGAGCATTCTTACTCCAGGCTGGGATTGGATTGGATCTGAGTGTCACAGGAAATTGACATTGAAAAAAAATTGCTCCTGGAATGAGTAAGTGCTCAGGAGGAAGAAGGAAGGGGTGAGACTTCACCTGTGTTTCTGAGGAGATGATTAAGAGTCAGGGGACAGTTACAGTCTCTGGGCTGATCTTCTGGCACCGAGGTTTTGATTTAGGGGAAGGAGTTGGAAGAGAACTTCAGTAAGTCCTACACTCTGTACACTCTGCCCTTACGACTTGGGAGATTGGCATCTACTTCCTTGTCCCTTGGGTCTCCTTGGCTTGTAGATGTCGGATTGGGTTAGCTGTTTTCTAGAGACCCTTCCGGTGCTGAAATTTTGATCTGCTCTTTTGCCTGTGTGTGTTCTCAAGTGTGTGGTAGTCCTTGGCCTCAGGGAGCTTGGAGTCTAGCGTTACCAGACTGTTGATCCCGGCTCATTCCTGCCTGCTGCAGTGTGAGGGTAGTGCCGGATGAGCATGAGAAAGTGAATAACAGGAAATGGCAGCAGTTCAGGCTCTTCTACAGTGACACTTCTTGGTGGGGTGGGATGGAAACCTCGGGGAGAGAGTCTTCATCTTAGCCACTCTCACCTTCCCTGTGATAGGTGCAGCCGCCACTGATTGATTATTTTGCCGAGTGCTTCCTATAGGTAATTACCCTGCAGGTAACTCTTTCACGAACTGATTCCCACCCCCCCTCTTCCAGGTTGATTCCAAAGATAGTTCTCGTAACTCCACGAACTCTGAATTTGCAGCTGAAGCGGAGGGTCAGAATGATACAAGTGAGGAACCAAGCAAGGTGCAGAAAAGGAAGAGGGATCGATTTCGAGACCAGGGCTCTACCATGATCTACCTGAAGGCTATCCAGGGCATCTTGGGAAAGTCGATGCCAAAAAGAAAGGGAGAGGGTGCCACAAGGCCAGCGCCGAACAAAGGAGAGCGTCCCAGCCGTGGAGAAGGGCCAGCCAGGAGTGTCACTGTGTCTCCTCCTCAAAAGGGGAAAGAGTCAGCCCCGGAGGTGAGAGCAGAAGACGAAAAGGCTGAGCCAGAGAGGAGCAGCTTCTGTGACAGGAGAGTGGTGATAGACCCTCAGGAGAAAGCCAGCGAGGAGACAGCTGGGGCCCGAAGGACAGCCCTTGACAAGCCCTCTCCGGCCCTCGAGTTTGTGGATGACTCCAGCTCTCATTTAGCAAGCCAGAAGGTGAGTTGAGCTTACACGAAGCATGGGGTTTTTAGTTCTGTTGATGATACGTATTTGGTCTTTCTAGTTTGATCCTGAGTGTTACTCATTAAAGCAGCACTTTACTTACCATGGACTCCAGGACAAACTGATGGTTCTTTTCTTGAATACCTTTCAGAGTTACTAAGAAATCTCAATTCAGTGCTCTCTCTCTTTTTTTTTTAAAAAAAAAAAACTAAGTATTTATATATTAGGATATGCATTTGCTGGCTCTAAGAAAGGCCGAAATAACAGTGGCATTTGGGGATGCCTGGGTAGCTCAGTGAGGATCTTTTTAGCTTTGAGGTGCACATATGCAAAAGTAGTGACTCCAGTATGTCTTATTGGAAAAAGGAAAAAAAAACTTGTTAAGCTCTGGCAATACTGCATTTTGTTTTTGTTTTGGTAGAATTTACCACCCTAAGTAAGGTAGTTTTTGAAGGATTATTTTCCCGTAGAGATGAACTTATAGAGAACTTTTTTAAAAAAGATTTATCTATTTTATTTTATTTTATTTTATTTATTTTATTTATTTTATATTTTATTTTATTTTATATTTTATTTTATTTTATTTTATTTTAAAGATTTTATTTATTTGACAGAGAGAAACACAG
>PITA01034157.1:0-11939 GCA_004023965.1 Spilogale gracilis | reverse complement strand
GGCTCCTCCGCGGTCTCCCAGGCGGCCTCCTCCTCGGACGAGCCCTCGGGCTCTGGGGCCGCGGCTGCAGCTGCCCGCGCTGGCGGGGCTGCGGGGGCCACGGGATGCAGGCGGGGGCCGTAGGGCTGCCTGGTGCGGGGCCGGACCATCACGCGGCCACGACGGGGCCGCACGAGCATGTGGTTGTTGTGGTAGATGCGGTGCAGCAGGGAGTGCACGAGTTCCAAGAACATGAAACGGAAACCCACCATGGGGAACTGGTGGGCGTCCACCAACATGTCCAGGTCCTCCTCCAGCGGCTCCGCATCCTCGTCCGCCGGCCCGAAGTCCGAGTCGTCGTCCTCGACCTCCACGCTCCCGCCCACCAGGCCGCGGGCCAGACCCAGACCCGCTGCAGCTTCCCCGAGGCCTCCCACGGGCCCCTCCACTTCGGAGATCTCAAAACGGGGGAGCCCAGAGTTGAGGGCCACCTCCATTCCCGGCGGCCCAAACTCGAGGGCCACCTCCATTCCCGGGGGCCCGGACTCGAGGGCCACCTCCATTCCGGGGGGCCCAAACTCGAGGGCCACCTCCATTCCAGGAGGCCCGGACTCGAGGGCCACCTCCATTCCAGAGGGCCCAGACTCGAGGGTCACCTCCATTCCGGGGGGCCCAGACTCGAGGGCCACCTCCATTCCGGGGGGCCCAAACTCGAGGGCCACCTCGGGCCCTGCCACTACGGCCACCTCAATCCGGGGTATCCCGACCCCAGGGGTCATCCCGTTGCCACCTGCGGCCTCCAGGGCCCACACCCCGGCCAGGTTCATGGGGCTATCCTGGCCACCCGGGGCCTGGCTGGGATCCCCGGAGGCGGACATGGCACCAAGCAGTAGTACCTCAGTGGGGTGGCGACCGGGCTGAGGCAACAGCAACGGCAAAGATGGTGGCCTCCGAGGGGGCTGCCGCTGATGCGAGGCAGCGAAGCCCCGATGTGAGGCGGACGGGGTGGCCGAGGAGCCGGCCACGGAGGGGACGACAGTCTGTGGCGGTGCCCAAGGAGGCCCGCAACGGGAAGGGTAGGGGGTGGAGGTCGCGAGTAGCCCACCGAGGCCCCCGCTCAGGTCACAATGGACAGGGCTGTAGAGGGCGCCCCCCAGACCAGGGATGGGGGCGGGGCCAGAAGCGTCAACAATGGGCCGCCGCCCCACTGCTTGACATCCAGTCTCATTTGTCGAGAAGCCAGGATTGACATGCTCAGCCTCCAATGAGTGACCAAGGCCCTTAGCTTCTGGAGTTGCTCATGGTTACCTCCCTGTTCTTCGAGGCCTTTGGGTCCTTCACGACTCTCAGGTCCCCATGACTCCTGTCCCTTTAATTTTACCAGTATCTGAAAAAGTATAGTGGTCCAATATGGAGACACCTTGGGCCATATGAATTGCAAGGTGTTCCCTAATTTCTCTTGGTAATGACTAACGCAAGTAGGGACAGGGTCATAAAAATGGTGTATAGCTCAGACTTAGCAGTAGTAAAAATCTACCAAGAAGAGAGAAAGAAGCTGGACAATTTAACATGGTTAATAAAGCTACCTGGAAAAGAATAGACAAATTGACATGGGTGCAGTCAGACTGAGGGTTGAAAAAGTGATGAATGAGAGGAGTTAGAAGTATATAATGAACCCCAACGAATTTAAGCCTTCAAAGAATGAACAAAAAAGAGGTAATTCTTTTAAAGGGCCAGGTCATCTCCTAAGAGCTAATAAGCTCGACAGACTTTAAAAGAACAGGCTTCCTATGATGTTTCTGAGAAGACAGTCCAAGACTTTTTATTGATTTCAAAATTTACTTAATCAAGACCTCAAGTGTAAATAGTTCTAAAAATTATGCATAAATTAACTGCTATTTTATACTCATTCTATTAAAAATGTTTTATAATACTAAAAATGACTTTTGAAAAAAACATAGCAAATAATATTTGGGTATTTAATACTAATAAATCCTGTCAAAGTGAGGAGGGATGTTTTCCTTTCATTATCCCAACAAAATTTTAATGTTTTTATTTTTGCACTGGTCTCACCTCAATAATGAAACATGGTGTGATCCATTTTTTTAAATCTGGAAGGCAATGTAGAAAATCTCTAATTTGTAATCTTCACTATAAAGACAGTAAAACTGAGGTAGAATCCCAATCTGAGGTGTAGAGTTGGTTTTAACATTTAGCCACTGATGTGATTGTAGGAAAATAATTTCTTTCCTATTTCCATTTCTTTCATTATCATTTCTATGCCTCAGTTTATCATTTGTGAAGGTAGAGTAATAATTATCTAGCTCTCTTCCAGTGTTGCTCTAAGAATCAAACAAGATAATGGGGTAAATGCTCTTTTTTCATACTGTGACATTTTATATACACATAAGATATTATTATATCAATAATAATCTTTCCATTCTTGAAGTATTGGAGAGAAGCTGTTGAGTAGTTTCTCGGGCCTTCAGAGAGAATCATCTAATTTGGTTTTGGAGGAAGCCATCATTCCCAGCTAATGGACTTACACAGTTCCTCCCTGCCTGAGTTCAGACCCTGACTTTAGTCAATATTTGAGTGAAATAGGTAGATAGAATGAGATGGGATTATATTTAGGATATTAACCATTTGTTGAAAATATGTTCTTAGTTTGATTTTGTCTTCTAAGTTCATTAATATTTCTAAGTATATAGTTTTTCATTTTTGTGTTACAAAATCTAATAATATTATTTTCATGGTTTTAACATCATTATAAATTTGCAAATCTTTTCTCCTCCAGAGATAAATTTTATATTTTCTTCCTTTTGGAAGTCTTCTTAATGTTTACATTTAACTCCTTAATCCATTTGGAATTAATACTGATACATAGTATAAGATTAAAATATCAGTTATCTTTAATTTTAAACAGTTCACCTATAGCACCATTTGTTGAGTAATTCCTCCCCTCTATAATGATGTGTGGCCATGTATCCTTTAGCACTTTACATAAAGGCAGAAGAGATGCAGAAAAAAATGCATATTCTCCCAAAATTTCAGAGATGGAAAGGCCTTTAGATACTGAAGCTAAATCCATTCTTTTTTAAATGTGGAAACTAAGGCTTAGAACACCTAACTAGCTTCCCCAAGGTCATACAACTTAATGGAGAAACCAAGACAGAAATCAGTCTCCTGACCTTTAATCTGAGGTTGAAATAGGCCTACTTATATATGCCACTTTAGGAGAAACTTGACATCAAAAGATTAATTAACTAGGCACAAAGTAAATGGCCATGAGTTGAGGGTCTCTGAAAATTCCATACTAGCACTCCTGATCTCTAGTCAATCAGCAAGTATTTACTAAACACCTACATATAATGTCTCATGTAAGACCTTGCCAAGAATGGAAAAGCAAGGACCATCATCTCTGGTGGCATATCATAGTCTAGATGAGAGAAAGGACTGCATGTTGGAAAAAAAAAGAGCAGCCCCTAATATTCAGAGCTGGACTGGTTCCCATGCTAGGCCTTTTTATTCTCCTATTGGACATAAACAATGTCATAGAACACCAACATCAGACAAGGTCACTCAGTGACTGCGATGAAAGTAGACAAAACAAAGCCACTTTGTAATTTTACTTAAGCAGGGACAAAAACAAGTTCACAAAATACTAAACATCTTCCTCTCTTGCCTAATATAAGTGTCTACCACTTCTTTACCAATTACAATTTTATCCTGATTCTAGTCCCCCCTCTCTATGGATAAGATTTTTTGATATGCCCATCATAGAACTGTCCCTACTTTGTAATAGCATCTAATCTGGAGCAAACCCCCGTTTCCCTCAAAACTTACCAAAATAATCCAACCCAACTCCAATTGTTATAATAAGTTCTTATACCTTTTACAGAGTCACCACATGGTTCACCCTGGGGTGTGTTCTTCTTCACTGCAATGAGTAATAAATCAGACTTGTTCAACTACCCGTGTGTTCCTTTGGTCTTAGGCTGGAGGATATTGATGATGTAAAACATTTCCATCTTTACACTGTTATGTATTGACTCATCCAAGTGAGTCAGGAGGCCTCACAATTGGTGGGCTTTTCTCAGAAAAGGCTTCCTGGAGGAGGGATTACTTGGATTCAAAAGATGGGCATCATGTCCTGACTGAGGACAGTAAAGGCAGGACATGGTCTCCACATGGCCCCTGTTAAAATGCACTCACAATCTCAGAGTTCTGGGCTATAAGAAGAACCAGGGCCTTGGGGTTCAGAAAGGACACAGATGTTGCTCCTGGCCTGGGGGGCAGACCTAGATGATCTTCCATGTGGCCGAAGCCCCGAGGCAAAGAAGGTGCCAAGTAGGACACTCCCATTTCCTCCCACATGCTCTGACCAGGGCCAGCCCACTCTTCCTTAGCAGAACAAAGCTCACGGATGGATGGTTTTTCATATGAAATCAGAGTATTTCTGCTTTCTTTACCTCCTTCCTGTGTATCCATTCTTTTTCCAAAACTTTCAATAGGATGCTCACTATTCACTTTAGAGAAGATAACATGCTACCAAAAACAAAAACAAAAACAACACAAAACAAAAACCATACAGGTGTCTTCCCAGGTCATGAAAAGCTGGTCTATCTACTTGAAGCTACAGGACAAACACTCCAGACCCTAGTTATTCAATCCTTCACTGGGCACGTATTAAGTACCTACTGTCTACCTGGAATGATGTTAGGGGTTGGGGACTCACAGGATCTAAGACCCGTGGCTTGTCCTAGTTCATGGTCTAGAGAGCTATAGACAGGTACTTGGATAATAATGACACAAATGCTATAACAGAGATTGGCATGAAGTGGAAGCATGGGAGAGAAAATGATTAGCTGGCGGGGGAGGAGAGGTGAAGGAAATAGGTTGGTGCCCAGGAAGGTGCTCAAGAGGAGTCATTTCAGGTGGGTCCCCAAACTAGGAACTCAACTGGCACTAAAGGTAGGTGGGAGGGAGGTTAGGGAAGGTAAAGGAAACAGCATGAGCAGTGGCAGAGGTAGTTGCATATGTGGATGTGTATTTCCCCAGGGAATGGAATGGCTGGAGTATTGGGCAGATGGGCCTTTAAAGCTAAGACGCAGGAGGTGGGGCAGGCTGGATGGCTCAGTCAGTTGAGAATCAGACTCCTGGTTTCAGGTCAGGTCATGATCTCCAGGTCATGGGATTGAGCCCCACATCAGGCTTCCAAGCTGAGTACTCAGTCTACTTGAGATTCTCTCTTCCTCTCCCTCTGCCCCTCCCCTTGCTCACACTCTCCCTCTTAGTTAAAACAAAACAAAACAAAACAAAACAAAAAAACCAAACAAACAAACAAAAAAAACTGAGTGGGAGCCATGAATGCTTCATAAAGGAGTTTGCCCTTTGTCCTGAAAAGGTCCTGAAAAGTAGGTCTTCCGCTTCTCAGATAATCACTGAGATGGTAGCAGAATTACCAGAATAATTTGTAATGCATTTAGGAACAAATAAAGCCAAGAAAGGTCTGCTAAGGTCCTTAAAGTCCTTCCAGCAAGTTTTAGATCCACACTTTTTCTCTTTGTAAAAATAACATATATTCTTTGTACAGTAGATCAAAAAAATAGATAAGCCAAAACAAGGAAATGAAAATCACACTTAGGGGCGCCTGGGTGGCTCAGTTGGTTAGGCGACTGCCTTCGGCTCAGGTCATGATCCCGGAGACCTGGGATCGAGCCCCACATCGGGCTGCCTGCTCGGCAGGGAGCCTGCTTCTCCCTCTCTCATTCCCCCTGCTTGTGTTCCCTCTCTGGCTGTGTTTCTCTCTGTCAAATAAATAAAATCTTTTAAAAAAAATCACACTTATTTTGGGGTGCCTGCGTACCTCAGTTGGTTGAGTGTCTGACTCTTGGTTTCAGCTCAGGTCATGATCTGAGGGGCATGAGATCAAATTTTGCATCTGGCTCTACACTCAGTGTGGAGTCTGGCTGGGATTCTCTAACTTTTGTTCTCCCTCCTCCTCTGCCCCTCCCTTGCTTGCACACACACACACTCTCTCTAAAATAATAAAATCCTAAAAAAACACACACATATCTCCCTCATATAAATTATAAGATAATAGGGTCCCCTGGGTGGCTCAGTCGGTTAAGCGTCTGCATTCTGCTCAGGTCATGATGGGATCGAGCCCCACATTGAGCTCCCTGCTTGGCAGAGAGGCTGTTTCTCTCTTTGCCTCTGCCACTCCCCCTGCTTATGTTCTCTCTCTCTGATAAATAAATAAATAAATAAATAAATAAATAAATAAATAAAATCTTTTTAAAAATTACAAGATAATAAGACCATAGGTTAATGAGCAAAGGACATGGATAGATAAATCATAGATAAATACAAATTATTTTTAAACATATGGACAAATGACTTTTGAGCATATGGACATATGCTCAAACTCAATGCAAATTTAAATTATATTGAGGTAACGATAATCACTAGCATTTATTAAGTGCTCATTATAAGTTGGGCAGTATTTTAAGCACTTACACAGATTATCTTATTTACTCCTTGCAAAAAACCTGTCATGTGACTACTATTACTATCCATCTTTTGCAAATTAGGAAACCAAAACATACAGAGGTTTACCAACTTACCCAAGGATACACAGTCAGTAAGGAATAGACCTGAATTAATAAAAGAATCTCTTTACCCAGAAATAATATCTCTGATATTTGGTATATAGTTCAGTTTAATTTTTTAAGGTTGGTAAGAAGCTATAATTCTTAACTCTCCTCTTTGACCAGGGATTTCCACTCTCCTATCCTACCCTTAAATAGGAGGTTGGCTGTTGATTGCAAATAGATGTTCTTTATCATGTTAAGAAAGTTTCCTTTTCCTCTATTATTAACAGTTGTGTGGCTTAGGGTACTGTGTCTCTCTGGTCCTCAGTTTCGTTTCTTGAAGGTAATAGTTACCATCCCACAGGACTTTTGTGAATGTTCAATGTGATAATATACAATGAGCATTATCAGAATTAAGGTTATTAATGAAGTTTGTCAAGGTTTCCTCACTTTTTAAGCATGCAGTTATTTCAGAGGAAGCAGAATATTAGCTTAGTCTTCTCGTCCACATTCAAATGCTTGCTCTCTGGATAGAAGAAATTACTAGAAATACATGCCTGCAGATCTCCCCCATCCATTTTTATGATCTGAGTCATTTCATGGGAATTTTCCTGCCAGATTATCCCATGGCTGCCTCCTTCTTAGAATTCAGGTTTTAGTCAAAGAGCACACACAGGGGACCCTCCCTGATCACCGTAAGTAAAGTTGTCATGTGCTTCCACCCCAGTCACTGTCATATCCCTACCCTGTTCTATTTTTTGATAGCTTAGAACTTTTCCCATTTAATTACTTTTTATCTTTGTTGTTATAACCCCTATCCCCATTACCCCTTATTGTACCCCCACCACAAAGGAAGGGCTTATTGTCTGTTTTCTTCACTATGTCCCCCAAACACCTAAAACAATTCCTGGAACATAGTAAATATTCAAACATTTATTAATGACTATACTAGTCCCTACTTGTCCAGGGTTTCAGCTATCCATGGTCAAGTGCATTCCAGAAGTAGATGATCCTTCTTCTGGTATGTCAGGTCAATAGTAAGTAGCCTAATGCTGTGTCGCAATGCCTATGTCATTCCCCTCACTTCATCTCATCAGGTAGGCATTTTATCCTCTCCCATCATTATAAGAAGGGTGAGTCAGGTAGGCATTTTATCCTCTCCCATCATTACAAGAAGGGTGAGTATAAGATGTTAAGATATTTTGAGAGAGAGACCACATTCATGTAACTATTACAATATTGTTATAATTGTCCTATTTTATTATTAGGTCCTATATTATTGCTAGATGCTCTCTTATTTTGCCTAATTTGCAAGTTAAACTTTATCATAGGTATGTATGTATGGGAAAAAACATAGTATATATAGGGCTTGGTACTACTATCTGTGGTTTCAGGCAGTCACTGGAGGACTTGGAATGCACCCTACACAGATGGGGCAACTATTGTATAAGCAACTTGCTTTCTCTATATTGGTTAATTATACAAGGTACAAAATGAAATGTTACTGGTTGTAGGATTACAGTTATGAATTGGACAAGCCCCCAATAGGTTAGAGAGATTAAAATTGGGCCTGGAATTTCTGTAAAGTGTTGGTAATTTCCCTAGATACCAATATATCTCATATCACCAGAGGGTATAATTATCTTTAGATTGAGGGGGCAACTTCATAGGGATAATGTCTTAATTTAACAGTTGAAAGCATGTGTAAGATTGCAGGGAATTACACCATTGTTAAAGTTTGTTTATTTTGTGGTTAACTCACACTAAATTACAACTTTTGGAGGTCAGAAAGGTCACATGCTCAGAAGTCAACATGCTGTCTCCTTACACGGTATAAGTTAAAATCTTCCAAAATCTCCCCTGCTTTCCCACAGGGTTTGAAATTACCCATCCTGGCATCATTTCATAGGCCCTTTCAGAGACAAATACATGATAACTTAAAATGGTATCACAACCTATCTGAAAGTATCATTAACCCAACATTATTTAAGGCAGGGTCTGGAGGAAGTAGAGTAGAAGTTCTGAGAGGAGACAAGGAGTAGAGGAATGAAGAAAACATCTGGAGCATGGGGTGCTCCCAGGAAAGGGAGGTCTGTATGGAGAGTGATGCTGGGTAACCCTGATTTTAGGTGCCTGGAGATAGCACTGAGGTTGGAGAGGATGGGGGTCACTGACATTGGACACAGAGGCAAGGGAACTAGAAAAGCAAACTTCCCATTTTTATAGCTTTGCCTAAGACTAACTTCTCTCTGGAGGTACTTGGTATTTTAGGACAGAAAATGAATAAGACCCTTTGAGGTTCCAAAGAGTGAGGAGCTCAGAGTCAAAGAGTGAGGAGCTCACAGTTTAGGGACACGGACGTAAAGCACATGATGAAGTATTCTTTTGTAACACAGGGGAGCGAAATTTATTAATGCCATCCAGATAAGGTATCTAAGTCACCTGAACTGAATGTAGAAACAAGACCTCCTACCAAACTCATGGGCCACCTTCCTTTCTCTGATCAACTACTCTTTCACCCACTTTCTCTTCTAGATTGTAGAGATTGGGCCCATTTACTACTTAAAGTCACACATAAAACTATAGCAATACTAATATGAACTTCTTCAGGGCCCATGTAACCACTCTTTAGCTTTAGAAATAAACCAGTAGAAATGGAGTTGAAGCTCTGCATATTTTTTCCCAAGTAGTAACCAGTAACATGAATTCGGTGCTTCATCCCCATGTGCATTTTATCTTTGCCTTCATTCACAATTGAAACATGTCAAATACACACTTTTATCCCAAAGTATGTAGTATTTTTGCATATTATAAAATTTTATACAAGTGGCATCACAGTATTTGTATTCTTCTGCAACTAGCTTTGTGTCTTACACTTTCTCCACTACCACCACTCCATCATTACCCTCAGAGCGGTATGTGGTTCAGGACCTAGTGAGCTCTAGTCTCCTCCCCAGCCCAGTGGATTGATAAATGGCAACATTTTCCAGCCAGTGGATTAAGGTTGGTTTCACCTTAGATGCAGGTCCCCTTCTCCTGTTGTTTCATGCCAAAATACAGACCTAGATCATCATATTGGGAGCCACACTTTCTAAACCACTGCTCTAGAAATCTTTTTTCCCCAGATATTTTAGCCTCCCTTCCACAAAATAGTCTGATACACACTTACCAAAAGGTGAAAAGATAACACACCTAGGAAGTAGAGTTGTTCACAAACTGTTTTATTAACAGTTTAAATGTACTTCATGACAAAGTATAAAATGAAAATGAGACTTTATTTAAACATCTCACTGATTAATCAACAGGCTGTGACTAAGTTTCTTTTAATTTAACGGTCCTACAGAAATCTTCAAACAAGATGCACCCAGGTGGCTCAGTCAGTTAAACACTGGACTCTTGATCTCAGCTCAGGTCTTGATCTCAGGGTTGAGAGTTTAAGCGCCCACGGTGGAGCCTACTTAAAAAATAAAATAAAATATGTCTTTTTAAAAAAAATCCTCAAACAAGCTAATAGTTACTGAATATGTTCTAACTGGAACCCCTTAGCACACCCATGGTCAGGTTAAAAGGGCATCATATACGAGTTAGTACAAGACACTACATTTCTACTAAGTAAGGAGGAAGGCACAAGCCATGTGAGCTGGCTTGAAAACTAGTTCAGTTGGTTTCTCAGGAAAGTGATCCAAATCACTCTTGGTCTACATTAACTACTGTACTCTCACAGCTATGACAAAAGGACTTCACAAGAACCAAACCATGGAAGTACTTAGAGTACCATGAATCCTATATCTGGCACAGAAGTGGGGGACAATTGAAATTCTAAGAAAAAACACTGGTTTTAAAACTTTGATAAAACTTCTCATTTTGGGGTGCCTGGGTGGCTCAGTTGGTTAAGCCCCTGTCTTTGGCTCAGGCCATGAGCCTCGCATTGGGCTCCCTGCTCAGCAGGAAGCCTGCTTCTCCCTCTCTCACTCCCCCTGCTTGTGTTCCCTCTCTAGCTGTGTTTTCTCTGTCAAATAAATAAATAAAATCTAAAAAAAAACCTCATTTAGCTATGCAAAAAAATTTTTTAAATGAAATTCTAAGCAATTCAGAGGATGTCTAGGCTATTCTTTCATGATATATAGCATACCCGGCTCACTGCTACTTATACTCCACAAAGTAGAGTTTGCTTTAGGGTTCTCCTACATCTGGTTAATCTTTTTCTTCCTCTTCTCACCTGGTTCGTCCCCTTTGTCATAGTCATCATCATTCTATGTGCGTGGACCTGCCAAGTATAATACTGATCTTGGTGTTGGGTACTCATGGAAAAAGAACCCCAGTTGAAGATCTTCAGGAATTATAGCTTTAATAATCCTACTTAGCATTCCAA
This sequence comes from Spilogale gracilis, assembly GCA_004023965.1. Taxonomy (NCBI): domain Eukaryota; kingdom Metazoa; phylum Chordata; class Mammalia; order Carnivora; family Mephitidae; genus Spilogale; species Spilogale gracilis. The sequence goes on along the minus strand of PITA01034157.1, from coordinate 992 downwards.
GCTGGACATTTCAGGACTCCAAAAGTAACTTAAGAGTGAGTCTTTGGAATGGTTTTGTTGTTTTGTCTCTCTGTCCCTCTCTTAAATAAATAAATAAATAAATAAATAAATAAATAAATAAATAAATAGATAGATAGATAAATAGATAGATAGATAAATAAAATCTTTAAAAAAAGAAAAGGGATCAGAATCATCTGGATATAACCTCATTATATATGTTTTAGTCAATACCTCATTTGAGAAATATTCACTGGGCTTAAAGAAATTTTGTGAAATTCATAGGCTCACCAACATTGGAGAACTTGAGCAAAATCTCTTCCAGGTGCTCTAAAATACGATCACCGGGTTTCTAACAACATTTCCGAGCAACCCTGTGTTCTTTAAAACTTTCACACCAAAGTAAACAATTTCTTAGGATAGACTTCACTTTCAAACTTTTTCTCAAATTTTGTCCTACTTTTTTATTTCCTTAACTGTCTCCTCAATACCTGGTTTTCACTTATTTTCATTTCTGTAGGCTCATAAAATGATTTGTATCTCTTATCAAACAGAGGTTGATAGGGACAGGCATATTTTCTCTCAGTACCATGAATTGCTTTATGATGTTTAGATCTCATTTTTGCCTGTCCTATCTGGAGTTTTCTGATGGCAATAAGTCATTGCTTAACAACATTAGGCAAGTCCTGAAAGAAGTTTACATGTGCTTGAATTGAATCTATCACATTTTTCTTGGGAAGCTACCTTAGCTGGAGGAATTTGTCTCCTCTCTAGGACTGATTCTTCCTTCTAGCCTTCAGTCACGAGGGGGCCGGCCACTTTTGTGCCTTGTGATGCCATCGTCACAGCCTCCCTGGCAGAAAAGAGCTTCCTGAGCAGAGCTTGAGGGTCCTGTGCTTTCCATCTCAGTGCCTTTTTCTTCCCCACTGTTATGTTGAGGCTAAACTGGTCAGGTGTCCTCCATCCCCTAATGAGGGCAGGAGGCTCAGGGGGGC
>PITA01034156.1:0-11949 GCA_004023965.1 Spilogale gracilis | reverse complement strand
TTTTTTTTTTTTTTTTAGATTTTATTTATTTGACAGCAAGAAACACAGCCAGAGAGGGAACACAAGCCAGGGGAGTGAGAGAGGGAGAAGCAGGCTTCCCACCGAGCAGGGAGCCCGATGTGGGGCTCTATCCCAGGTCTCCGAGATCATGACCTGAGCCGAAGGCAGTCGCTTAACCAACTGAGCCACCCAGGCGCCCCTAGAATTGGGATTCTTAATGGAGCTCCTCTCTCTTTCTGGGCCATCCTATTCCCAGATAAACATGGATCCATAGCTGCCGTGAAAAGTTCCCTATTTGGGAAGGAATACCAGTGGGTTACAATCTAAGCACTGGATGTAATTGTAATTACATACTCGTACACACCTGTATCCCAAATGGCTCAGATACCAAAAAGTCAGCCAGTCTTCGAAGCCACTACTGACAAGGGGGAGCTCCATGGTTTTAGTAATCCAGAAAATCCAAATTACAGTAATCAATATGGTTGTACAGATTTCTAAGATATGGTTTCTTCCCCTCAGGCCAGGATATATCAGTTCAGGATGGCTGCACCCATTAACTAGGGCAATTTAACAGTTATTCTAGTAGTTATCTGACTTATCAAGACAACAAATTATTAAAGGCTCTTTTTAGATGTGATGTTTTTTAAAAAGGATTGGCTAACAAGACCAGCTTTTTTCTTTGTTTCTCCCATCACCAGAAAACATCTGGATGGATCATTGTTAAATTCAGAGAGCACATTTTGAGTAGTCATAAATATAGAATTTTAGTGATACTTGATATTCTCTTGGAGAGCATGGCTGGGGGGGAATCTCCCTTCAATATTTTTTTTTCATATGGCACAGTGGGAGACATAACTTAAAAGTTTTCAACAAAATTCCATTTTAAAAAGTATTATGAAGGTATTGGAATTTAAGGAAAAGCAACAAATACTCATTAATTTTTGTTAAGAAATGACTTTGTTTTTCCCTGTCAGTATGCATAAGGTAGATAAGTGACTTTCTTATAGCAAACATATTTCTGTCCCAGAAATTTAAGAACTTTTTTCAGATCAGTCAGGAGATAAGAGTTCCCCCAAGGGCAACCAAGAGAACTGAAGGTTAAATGAGGAATGTTTGCACATGGATAGAGTCTGGCCTCCAGATTCCCTGAAACCAAGGTGTCATAAGACCACATGACTGGCATTCAGGAGAGGGCTGCTACAAGCTAAGATTCTTTTCCCAATTAAAAAAAAAAAAAATCAAACAAAAACTTCAAACTAATTAAGCTAAAAACTTCAACACTGACTCAACAACCTAAAATATAGCTCTCCTCTACCCAAAATAGAAAGGTAATCTCAGAGTGGTCCCAAAGAAATCTCAGGCATGATTCAACCACTGAGGTTCCAGAGGCTCTGAAACATCAATTGAGCAACAATATTTGGAATCCAAAGTTTTGAAAAGTGACATCAGGCCCCTTAATACAGTACTATGGAATCTGTCTGTCCCAAATATACAACTTACTCCTTCACTGTCTCTCTTCGCTTGCAAATGTCTGCAGTCCCCCGTAAGCACCTGTTTCTTGTGTCCATTAATAAGCCTCAAGGACAGACAGTCTGAATTCCAGGCACTGATGTGCGTTCAGTGGCTCCTCACTGGGGTAGTTCTCTACAGTGGCTCTAGCCTCAGGCACAGCAGGGTTCATTCAGATGAGTTCCAGAGCAAAAAATGACAAATAGGATTGTCTTAGTGCAGGCTCCTCTAATAAAGTATCATAGACCAGGTGATTTACCAACAATAGCACTTTATTTCTTAAAGTTCTTGAGGCTGGAAATCAGGAATCAGGGTACCAGCACGGTAGAGTTATAGGGAGGGCCCTCTTCTGGTTTACAAACTGCCAATTTCTGGTTGGATTTTACATGATGAAAAGGGAAATACAGAGCTCTCTGGGGGCACTGTCCCATTCATAAGGACTCCACTCTCATGACCTAATTGCCTATCAAAAACACCACCTCCCAATACCATCACACATGGGGGGGTTAGGATTTCAACATATGAATTTGGGGGGGAGGGACACAAACATTCAGTCCGTTGCAGTGGTGTACAAAAGGGATTTGTCACAATGTTTAAAATTATTATAATTAATATATTTGAAACATTATTGAAATCCAATATTAATTTATTCATTCTACTACATTTTATTTAATGACAGTTGATAAGTCTGCTATACATTATCAACAATGTTGCCACAATAAAACAAATATTTGAAAGTGAACTAATAAAAACTTTACAATATAACCATTTTCGTACTGGGCAAAATATGAAATGTTTATTTTTTCTAAATTAACAGTTAGTTGCCATTTCCAGGAAGAGAAGATTGAATCCAAGGTTTATCGTCCCTCTTCTTCAGCAATGCACCTTGACATCTGTGCATACAAGTAACTGGCTCACATGCAAGAATGAGCAGTTGGACAAATTCCCCCGTGATTTATTTGTTCTTTTCAAAACATGTCTACACTATAGATTGCATGACCTACCTCATTCAGGAGCCCGTTCGACTTTCCTTCATAATTCCAATAGACGTCTTAGCCTTGACAGGGCTATCTAAGGAAGTGTCAATGTTCATAATGCTGTTAGAAATTTAATAAAGAATTATAAATGTGACCAAAACATGGTTTCCTATCATTCAAAGTTTAAATTTAGAAACCACTGAGTCTGTTACATGCTCTGACCATTCAGGTGAGGAGTTAAAAATATTTATAAAATTCAATTACTAGAAGTACACCTTATTGGATCTGAAAAATCATACGAATTTATGTGAATGTCTAACTAAGTATCAACTCCATAAGTTAAAATTTCATTTCAATGCTTTTGTATTAATTTAAAGCAAGGCAACTGGGTACCACTGTTATCAATATAGCATGAACTTTTTTTTAAAGATTTTATTTATTTGAGAGAGAGAGAGAGAAAGTAAGTGAGAGAGAGCATGAGAGGGGAGAAGGTTCGGGGGAGAAGCAGACTCCCTGGGCATCTGGGAGCCCGATGTGGGACTCGATCCCAGGACTCCAGGATCATGACCTGAGCTGAAGGTAGTGGCTAAACCAACTGAACCACCCAGGTACCCCATGAACCAGTACTTTTTAATCCTGGTTCAATTACTAAATCTGGTCTTAATATATATTAGCACAACTAAACAAAAGTGAGATTATTAAACCAAAAAAAAAAAAAAAGGATAAGTGGATAAGCTAAGGTCATCTTTGCTTCAAGTGTCTGGCCTGAATTATGTTGGTACTTAGTAGACAAACTCCCCATTGAGTATTGTGATACAGAAAGCTCAGCTGACAGAATCATAAATCTAAATTTTTCAGTTAGTATAATTTTGGACAAGTTTGTTCATTTTTAGTTTTCACTTTTAAAATACAAAAAGAATGAGTTGGAAAAGTTCGTGCTTCTTGACCGGATGGCATTCTGCTCCAGAAATGCTGTTATCTCATAGATTTTTCAAATCTTAATCTTAATGTGTACTAAATTACCTCCAGCCAGAAAAGGTCTTATTTGTATATATGCATTAATTTTTCAAATGTATATAGATGAAAATTGAATTTTTAAATGTCACTAAATTCATAAAACTTTTGCCCACATATTTATTATTATAGTTGAAAGAACAGGTTTTTTTTTTAAGATTTTGTTTATTTGACAGAGAGAAACACAGCCAGAGAGGGAACACAAGCAGTGGAAGTGAGACAGGGAGAAGTAGGCTTCCCACCAAGCAGGGAGCCCAATGTGGGACTCGATCCCGGGTCTCCGGGATCATGACCTGAGCCGAAGGCTGTCGCTTAACCAACTGAGCCACCCAGGTGCCCCAGGACAGTTGTTTTTATGTGGGGTCCTGGAAAAATATTTATGTTAAAAATAGGGCTTCATACTCAAAGAAATTGGGAATCACTAAGCTATATTATTTCTAAAGTTCTTTTCAGCTTTATATAAAGTTCTATTTCTTTAAAATTAAGAAAGACTAAAAATTTTCTTCTTTTTTTAATCCTACTCTTCCCTCCTTCCTTCTTTCACTCCTCCTTTTCTTTCTCCTTTCCCCTTCCTCTCTCCCTCCCTCCCTCCCTTCCTTCCTTTCTTTTTATAAAAAAGTCTACAGGGGTATCTGTATGGCTCAGTTGGTTGAGCATCTGACTCTTGATTTTAGCTCAGATCAGGATCTCAGGGTCCTGGGGTGGAGCCCAGTGTGGGGCTCCAGGTTCTGCGGGGAGTCTGCTTGAGGATTCTCTCCCTCTCCCTCTTCCCCTTCCCCCACTCGCATACTCTCTCTAAAATAAAAATAAATAAAATCTTACAAAACAAAGATTGTCAATTTATAATGAATGGGTACACTCCTTTATTTGATTTCCAAATAGATCAGAAACTAGGAGTCCTGAAAAATCTGCTTTGGTCCTCTGAGTAACAGAACAACATATCACAAATACCACATAAATGGAAAATTCAAACAAAGCAAAATAAGCCAGAGTGCCAGGTGAAAGAAAATCCAACTAAGAAGTCATAAAACCACAGAAGAATATTTGATGAACCAAGATTTCTTTGCATAAAAGTGCTCTATTTTATTAAAAAGGAAAAGGTGTCTGAAAGAGGAATTGCTAAAGACCTAGGAAACATAAACTATGTCCTTATGGCATTCACAAATATTCAGTGTCTCTCCACAAATACCAAGTGACTAAAAAACAATGGTGTCAAAGCAACCATAATAACAATAAACTGGGGTGTATGGAATGACATACCAAGTTAGAGGGAATTTGGGGAAGAAAAGAAAGGTATTAGGACAAAAATCAATTTAAATATCCTTCTGGAGGTGCATCTGTCACTTTGCTATTTATTCATACACTGTTTCTCACATTAAATGACTTTCATGCCAAATATATGTGTATATTGCAGCACAGCAAAATGGAAATTTGGGGAATAGCAAGGAATATACTGTCAGATTACTCATAGGTATCAGCATCCATAAAAGCCTCTTTATTCTCTGGGCTTACTTTTTTTATATAGAAAAGTTATCATTTGCCTGTAATAAAGGCTACATACTCTGCAATTCAAAGAAACTCCTTTAAAATAAACCTGAACAGAAGGGGGAAAAAATAAAATAAGTATATTTCTACTGTCAAATCCATTATATCAACAATAAATAAATTAACCACGCTCCATAAAAAATTGATGCTATCTGATTGCTCTCTAGAAAATGGGCACAATGTTTCATAAGGCATCTTTAACTTTCAAGAGCTTTCAAGATCAGAGAGACAAGAACCATCATCAATGTATTAGCTAAGTACTTCCTATCTTCTCTAACAGGTAGGAATCACTTAATCTGAAATGAAAAAATGAAGAATGGATCATATTTTTAAATATGTATGAAGTCAAACAATACAACACTTACAAAAAGATCAAAAGTTCTTCAAAGAAGGCCGGGGGGAATCATCCTGAATTCAGGTTCATCTCCACTGGGGCTCATTAGCATGTAATTCTAATGATTTTTGAAAATATCCTGGGAATAAAATGGAACCCTCAATATCTTAATCCTTTAATCAATCCCCCATCCATATACATCAACCTCTCCTTAAACTTGGTACTCCACATGGCTTATTCTAACCTATCAAGGGCCACTAGGACCCTAGAATCTTCTCCCAGACTCTACAGTGTTTTTCCTAACTCAATAGTTCGGGTGGATGATCAGAATGGAAGAGATGGCATCGTTCTCTGCCTCTACCTAGATCTGGAGAATGACCTTCCCTGACCACATAATCCAGATCCTTGCCTGATTGTTCCACTGCCAGTTTATATTTATAATTGCATCTATTACTCATTCAATAAACAGTTAGTGAGCACATATCCCACTTATTGCTAAAACTGGGTGTACACTTGTTTAATGTTTGTCTTTTCCCATTAGATCGTGAATCGGGGGCTGGTTTTATTCCCCACTAGTAAGCGCCTGATAAATGTTTACCAAATAAATAAATGAAAGAATGAATGTATCTCTGAATTAAGTTTTTTATCTTCACCTGAAGCCAGATTTTGGAACTTCTCCCTTTTCTTTTCCTGCTTACATGAATGAGGTAGATGGGGAGAGACCTTGGATAACTGCATCCAGCACAGAAGGACAGAAGGACAGCCTCCTCTCCTCCACAGTTTCTTAATCCTGTGGCAGAAATGAAAGAAGGCTTCCAACCCCCCAACCTACCCTTGTTTTTTTCAAGTATAATCCATGTCACTTGTAGTCAAGAATCTTAGTTTAAATGTATCTTCCCCCTCTGCAGAAACGTGGGATCATCTTCACTATAGATGCATTTTTTTGTGAGAAGACATGCACAAGTCCAAAATTCAGATGTATAGTCTTTGATGAGAATATTAGAGATTCTAAATTTTGTTTCTCTATTTCCATACAGCTATATCCTTCTGTCAGTAGCATCTTCTGAGAATACAGCAAACACATCCTGATGTGCCTGACAGTTTTAATTCGCCCAAAACAGTGCCCATCTACACCTTGATATTCTCCACATGGTTGATGATCACCTCCTATATGAAATTTATTTTTTAGTAACTGGAAAATTTTTTTTCTTTTTTTGCTTTATTTTTTTTATGAAGCTAAAAAAATTTTTCTTGCCTTGATTTTTCAAAATATTATATTATACTTCTCCTCCAGTAGTTAGTTATTTTAAGTCTCTTTATGTGCACACATTAATCTCCTTTAGGGCAGATACCATGTTACCATGATACCATATCCCAGGACCTAATATTAAAAATTCAATAAATGTTGGTATCAGTTAAGGTTTTTCAAAAGCCAACAAATAGTAATTACAGAATAGGTGCCTGGGTGGCTCAGTTGGTTAAGCCTTCCATTCTCAATTTCAGTTCAGGTCATGATCTGAGGGGCCTGGGGTCAAGCTCTTGGCAGGCCCCGTGCACAACGTGGAGTCTGCTTGAGGATTCTCTCTCTCCCTCTGCCCTGCCCTTTGCTCAAGTACACACACACTCTCTCTCCCTCTCAAATAAATGAATCTTTAAAAAAAATATCTTGTATTTTTTAAATCAAACTGCAGCAAATTTTCTGAATTATGAAGCTACCTGCTCCTTTCCTGAGCTCCAAAATTGCCATTTTTAGTGTGGTGTTGAGGTGAAACCTAAAAGAAATAGAAAACACCCAAATTAAGTGACCATGATGATCACATTTTTTTCCAAAGAAACTCTAGAGATATTTTGTGGAACCCTTAGGATTCATAAAGTACACTTTGAAAATCAGAATTTCAATCAATAAATAGCTATATGTTCTAGTGAAGAATGGAAATGTTCAAAATCTACCAAATGTAATCAATCATACCTCAAATAGATGAAGGCTTTTGAGATTCAGAAGAAATGAGGAGAGTTGATTCATTTTATTTAATAACCATCATATGAGGCAAATATAACTGGACATTCTAAATCTACATGATTTTAAGGAGAAAAACTATTCATTTTTGAATATTCGAGAATTTCAAATTCTTCCCTGTATTTATAAAAACTCAAAAACAATACCATCTAGCTAAATATGAACTATTTGTCTGTCTTTTCTGTCTCACCTTTAATGTTCTAGTTTCCAATTGCTGTTCTCAGTTGTCATAGCAACAAAATGCTATTTTCAATAAGTTTTGGTAGAAAACCTGTTTAGAACACCTAATTTATTATAAGTGGAATACAGTCAGTTGGTTACATGTATGACAGATTTTTCTATTTTTTAAAAAATTATGTGATCACATTATTTCTGATGACTACTACTCCTTAACCCTTTTATAACATGAAACAACTCTTAAGGTTCATAGGCAATAACAGGAATATGCAGATGTGCCTGTGGTTAATCCAAAGAGTTGCCTGGAATTTAAGCTTTACCTTCCCCAGCATCAGTATATCCAATTATCCTACATACCATCACCACACTGTTTTGCTTAAAATCTAGCTTTCTCATATGTTTGTTATTTCCTTAATTTGTTTCCACTGTTGACATAAGTACACTTGTAGAAAATATAATACAAAAATTAGAAGAAAAATTGTGCATAATGCCATCATCAAAGGTTTCTATTCAGAAAAAAAAAAAAACAGTTTTTTTTTTTACATATCCTTCTACTCAAAAGCTTTCGATTACATTTTGACCATAGAATAAAGTTTGAATTTCTTTTTTGAGCATCCAAGACTCTCCAAAATTGCTCTTCTTTATCTTTCTAGCTTCATTTCCATTTCCTGCTTTCATGAATCAGCCAACACAATCAATCAACCAGGTGACTGATAGTCTCCATGCTTTCTCACCTTGCTACACACTTCTACAATTTTCTCCACCTTTCAATGCCTCTTTCACTATATCTGTCATAAACACTGGCTCACCTTTCCTCAAAAAAAGACAAAATCTTGAACCACCCTTTTCCTTTCCCAAATGGATAAAACTTACTCATTTAGCCCTTGAATAAAACCCACCTTATAAAATGTTTCATACTATCAATTTTCCCAAATTACTTAGCTGTTTACATGTATGCATTTTACTTTCTCAGGTGGAAGCTAAGTTCATTCATAAATGGAACTGTGTCTGGTACATATTTTTTAACATGTCATCAATGTTATGGATTTCATTTAATTAAAAAAAAAAGCCTTCAGAACAGAAATCATGTTCTAGACCCTTCCGGCCTTCCAGTGACACATTGATAATTCATTTCACATCTGTATAACATATATGGGAACACTTCTGAGAATTAAGGATGAAGGAATATATTGTTTCCTACCTTTTTTTAATTGTCTTATCATCTCTAATTTCATATTCATAATTCTGCCTATTGCATCAATGTTGTATAATGTTGCACGAATGTTACTGCATAAATGTTGCAAAAACCAGTTACTTCATGAATTGCCTATCAAAGGAGACTTTAGCATATACTCAACAATGTGCACATAATGATAGCTGCCCAGAGGAGGTAAAAGCTTAGGAAGCAATAACAGAAAGAGCTGTTTCTTGCCTGTTTAATCAGCAGCTATGCTGTCTTGAAGTTTCATGACCAGGCAAGGAAAAGAAAATATTCAACACTCCTATTTTTTTTTCCCTACACACCTAAGGAAATCACCCGCTATTCTTCCAGAAACAGGTGTAGTTAAGCAGGTAACCCTCTGTGGAGAATAGTCTGCATTCACCTGGCCAACATCTACTCTCCCCTCACAACTCTGAAAGCAATCACAAAATAGAAGTAGAGCATTTGAGGACACACATCAGTTTTCACACAAAGTGGCTTACTCATTGTCTTTAAAGCTTAAAAACCTAAGGTGTGACTTGCCATTCTGCCCTTATATTAAAGTGACAATTAACCAAGAGCTTTAAGCAGAGTTGAATTTCTTTCTTCATTCCAGCATTTTGAAAAATTAAGCTTTATTGGTTCATTGTATAAATAATAGAATTTGGAATATCATCCTTCAGTATATCACCATAGAATTAAAATTTCATGCATTTGGCATAATATATTTTTTAAAGTTGTGGTTGGAATATGGGCAGCATTTTATTGATTGAACTTTTAAACTTTGATAGAGTAACTGTTTAAGTCATAATATAAGTAATAAATAATACAACACTTGACTATGAAATCTTTATACTGGCACATTCGAGGAGCAGAAAAGGGAATGCATAAAGTCTTACCAGAAGCAGACTCACCATGATGAATTAACACCAAAATATCTTACTGAAAAAAACAAAAGATCCAAGATATTTGGTTTGGTGCTTGGGTAAAATATTAGTTGGGTTGTTAGAAAGTAAACTCAAGAGTGTAATGCCAAGTGAAATGAGTCAGAGAAGGACAAATACCATATGATCTCAATTATATGTAGAATCTAAAAAAAAAAAAAAAAAAAAGAGGAAGAAAATGCTCATACATACAGAGAACAAATTGGTGGTTGCCAGACATGGGCAGGGGAATGAATGAAGGAGGGATTAAAATATTAAACATAATTACCACATCAAAACCAAAACAGATACTACTGCTTGAGTAAGACAAATAAAACAGTGAAGATTTAGGTCATTTTAAAGTGAAAAATAAAAGATTGATGGTAAACAAATGGGGCAAAAACAGTGAGGACATCAGGTGACCAATGGAAATGTGCTAAAATTAACCTAAGTAGTATTCATCTCAGAGAGTTAAATATCCCAGTAGACCAGCCCTGGAGTGTCTCGGCAAAACTAAGGCTGAATTATTTTAGCTGTGTCAGCGTGGCTAGCCTTCCCACCATTTTCTTATATAAAATCCCAGCTTTTCTTCCATCACAACAATTCAGAAACATCAAGGTTTCTAATGTGCCCTTTCCAAGCAAAACACCATGTAGAGCCCAGTGGGTCTCAGTTCTTTCCAACCTTCATCGCCCCTAGCCAGGTTCTTTCATAAAGACCCCAGGAGCAAACACGGAAAGGTGCCTAGAGATGGAGAGAAATGGGGAATTGTTACCCTTGGGGATTAGACAAGGAAAGTTCCCTGCTCTGTGCAAGGCAATATCTTAAGCATATTGTAATGGTTTTAGCTTGTTCACTTTTCCTAATAACTAAGATGAGGATCATTGTTTCTTTTTTAAACATTAAGCAGAGCCACATGGTCATGAACCTGGGGCTACAACATGGCTATTCAAGTGGCCAGTTCAATGCTCTTTCTAACACTGTTTTCGGAAAGGTGTGGGCATTCACTGGAAGGTAGAGCTGGAAAAGATGTTTAAATTAAGTGAAATGGAAGGAAGCCCTGCTGTGCCAAGTTGAAGACTTGGTACACACCCAATGGCCGGCAGCCATGGGAATGATTTCTGCTGAATAGGTTATAAAATAAGCAGGGAACTCTCCAAGCACTGTCATCTCATGATGTTGGAACCAAAAATATTGAACATTTTTGGAGGCAGGAAGGGAAAGGAGGTGACAGTTACTTGTCAGAATTTCTATTAGAAGCGCTGCTACTTTCTGGTAACACTGATTAGCAATTTTAAATGTTAAAAGCTGGGTGAAGTTGTTTCTTCAAAAACAAACTACAACAGGCATATTCTCCCCCCATCCCCCGTGAATATTAATATCTCCAATCAAAGGGAGCATTTTTGTCTTTATATTTCCATGGTGTCTTGCCCCTGGGTAAGACCATGTAGATGTTTGTTGGATTGAATTACATGTGTTATAAAGGTTGAAACACCTGTGCAGGAGTAAATGCTGCTCTGCTGAGGAGACCTGAAAGAAAAATCATCAAATAAAAGAGCATTTGTATTTCTAGCAATTTCTGTCTTCTTTTGAGAAAGTTCTTTTCATAAAAATAAGTTTGGTCAATAATGGCAAAAATTATGCGAAAATTATAACCCTGCTTATTCAATGATTCATATATTTTACCTTCTTGAACAGTATTTTAATGTATAATGCTGCTATGAAGAGGCATATTAACCCACATTTAAACTCCAGACGATTCTCTTTAACCAAGGCCTTTATATATGAAATGATATTAGACAAACTTTGTCAATTTCTTTGCACTTGAGTATTTCCCCCACGTTGTCTTTTAATGTTTCATAATAAAAATTATAAAGTCATATTACATGGATTCAATGAACTCATAAGCCTAAATACTTGAGATTTTATTTAGTTTTTGTTTCCTTTCCTTTTTCTAGTAATCATAGAAATATAAAGCTATTTAAAAGTTCACAATTCCCCAAGGAACTAATAATGCTAATTTTATAATCCCAAAATGCATGATTGCCCATTGAAAATAATCTTTTCAAGGTCACTAAAGAATAAACTATCTGTGGCCTACAATTTCAGTGATTTACATTATTCTACTTCTTCCTAGCTCTTTTCTCTATAAGGAATGTTCTAGCAAAGCAAATTTTGTGTGCAACCAGAACTGTGAGAATCCTGAATAGCATTGAGAAAATTATTCAAGGAAACAAAGGAGGATTATTTTA
>PITA01034155.1:0-12853 GCA_004023965.1 Spilogale gracilis | reverse complement strand
TTGGTTTTTGTTTGTTTTAGATTTAATATCATTTATTTCTGCTTTAATCTTTATTTTTTCTTTCCTTCTATTTGCTTGGAGTTTCTTTTCTTCTTTTTATAGTTCCTATAGGTGTGAATTCTTGTTGTTTATTTGATATTTTTCTTACTTGTTGAGGTAGGCCTCTATTGCTATAAACTTCCCTCTTAGAACCACTTTTGTTTGCATCCCAACGATTTTAGATTTTCATTTTCATTTGTCTCCATGATTTTGTTTTAATTTTCTCTTTTATTTTTTGATTGACCCACTAATTATGTTGCAGTATGTTATTTAACCACCATATACTCATGTTCTTTCCAGACTTTTTCTTGTGGTTAATTTCTAGTAGCATTACTGTCATAAAAAGATGCATGGAATGACTTTAGTCTTTTGCATTTGTTGAGACTTTGTTTTGTGGCTTAATATGTGATCTATTCTGAAGAATGTTATATATGCCTTTCAGAAAAATGTGTATTCTACTGTTTTAGGATAGAATGTTCTGAGTCTGAGTATGGGGAGCCTATGTGGCTCAGTTGGTTAAGCAACTGCCTTCACTCAGGTCATGATCCTGGGGACCTGGGATTGAGTCCTGCATCAGGCTCCCTGCTCCTCAGGAAGCCTGCTTCTCCCTCTGTCACTCCCCCTGCTTGTGTTCCCTCTCTGGCTGTGTGTCTCTCTGTCAAATAAATAAAATCTTAAAAAAAAAAAAAAAGAAAGAATGTTCTGAGTATATCTATTAGATCCATCTGTCTAGCAGGTAATTCAAAGCCACTGTTTACTAGTTGATTTTCTGTTTGGATGCAATTGGGTGTTAAAGTCCCCTATTATTATTATTATATTACTGTGGATTACTTATTTTATTCTTGTTATTAACTGCTTTATGTTTTTCAGTGTTCCCATATTGGATGAATTAATATTTACAATTGTTATATCTTTATTGTTGGATTTTTCCCTTTATGATTATAGAGTATACTTCTTTGTTTCTTGTCACAGTCTTTGTTTTAAAGTCCATTTTGTCTGATATAAATATTGCAACCCCAACTTTCTTTTAGTTCCATTTACACCATAAATGCTTTTTTATTCTTTTATTTTTCAAGCCACATGGGTCTTTAGGTCTAAATAATTACGTTGTAGGCAACATATAGTTTGGTCTTTCTTTTTTATCCATTTCATCACCTTTTACTTTTGATTGGAGTGTTTAGTCCATTTATATTCAAAGTAATTATTTATGCATATGGATTTATTACCATTTTGTTACTTATGTTTGGTTCTGTAGCTATTATCTCTTCCTTTCTTAATATCTGAGTATGTCCTTCATTTTCACTCTTTGTGCTAGATTCCTTACAGTCTACCTGTAGAATACCTTTCTGCAATATGGCAAAAATCACTCCTGTGTTTTACATATTGCAGGTTTAGTTAATAGAGAAAGAAAAACTCTGTCTTAGGATCAGAAATCTGAGGGAAGGGTTGGTTGACCTTATTTTTCAAGTGAACATATTTGACTCACTTTCTCCAAATGGAGGTCTAGGGTGGTTTGTAAGAATATGACAACTCCCTCCAGGCTGATTAGAATATGATCTGGAAGAAGTAGTTCCTTTAAGAAAGAGTTAAGCATGGGAAGTTGGTTCTAGGTTTAAACTATACCATCAAGTGTAACCTCTATAGATTGAATGCTAAAGGGGACCTTACCCACATAACTGCTTCTTGATACCTAAATTTGGAGAGAAAACACTATTGAAAGTAACAATAAGAACTTTAATTTCAGAAGTAATAGCATTATAAATGTAAATAAAGGGAAAAGAAGGCAAAATCTGAATCTATATATGGCTCCAGGGTAAGTAGGATGATTAAATTTTTGTTACTTCATAATAAGTATGCTTACACATATATACATGTCCTGTAGCTATTAATATTTTCAAAAATTTCCCCTATTCAGTTTTGAAATATTCTACTTTCTGGCGCATGAAATAGCTTGTTAAATAATTACGCCTGCCTAAACAGGCATGCTTAATTATCAAGATGGATTTTTAAAAGGCTCATTTTTGGTTCATTCTCTCACTGGAAAGCAATGATTCAAACTGCTTTTACTATGAGGAAGTAATGAAATGTTACTTCCACTCTAGTGAAAATAACCAGTGTCTTCCAAAGGCATATCTATTTTGTAATTGAAAGAATACTGTCACATTTTTTTGTGATAACTGAAATTCCTTATAAAGTTTTAATATTTGTAAAATTTGAAGGAGGGATCTCTTATAAACTTGTTTAGTTCCTATTGTTCTAAACAGAATCCATTATTTAAGCCATGCCCAGACAGTGATTGGCAATTCATATTGCCTTTCAAAGCTTAGATCAATGGCAAAATAGGAGTAAAATCAGAAACATATTTTGCAAAATGAAGAATGTTTTCATTATAATATTCTTCCCTTTGGCACTTCAAAAAAGAAAACCAAGTATCTCAGCACTTTAATATGAAGCATTACAAATAATAAATGACATGAAATCACTGCTAGTCTCTATTTTATATGAGTATTATATGCAATGAATTAATAATGTATCACTTATATTTTATCATGAATTAAACACAAGGAGGTAATTCTCTGTGGATAAAAGCTTATATAAGTGTGTGTTTTTGTATGTTTTAGAATTTTGGTCAAGTGGCCATCTCTGTTTATGATTATGCTTATTAAAATTTGATTTCTGTACTAAGTTTCTTCCTAATTCACTGTTATGCTTCAGTGTCTATAAAATGTAACTTTAAATAATATTTCTTATTAGAAATAGCCTTAGAACCACAAACATTTCATCTTCAATATAACTAAAGTTCAGGAAAACCAAAGACAAGAATCTGATTTCTATGAAAAGATGCAATTGACAACAATTAGGTTTACTTTCAAAGAAACATTATTTTTAGATCAGTTTTAGAGAGATAAAATGACAAAGATGCTATGGAGAACTTCCATATATTCTGTACCCTGAGTCCCTTTTTATCAACATCTTACATTTGTATGGTATATTTGTTATAATTAATACAACAAGATTGATACATTATTATTAACTGAAGTTCATACTATATTCAGATTCCCTTAGTTTTTGCATAACTTCCTTTTTTTCTGTTCCAGGATTCCTTCAGGATACCATATTGCATTTACTCACTGTATCTCTTTAGGCTCTTAGATGTGGCAGTTTCCCAGACTTTTCTTTGTTTTGATGACTTGACAGTTTTAACAAAAAATATTGGTCTGTTATTTTGTATGATGTCACACAAATGGAATGTAGCTGATGTTTTCTCATTAGATGGATATTCTGTGTTTTGGTGAGAAAGAGTACAGAATTAGAGTGCCATTTTTATCACATCATACCAAAGGTATAAAATATAAATGTGACTTATTAAAGCTGATGTTAGTCTTGATCCAAGGCAGTGTTTGTCAGGATTCTCCACCATAAGTTGCTTTTTATCCCCTTTTCATGCTGTAATTAGAAAGAAGTCACTATATGCAGCTCATAGTTACGTAGTAGGGTGTTAAGCTTCCCCTCTTTGAGAAAAGGGTATCTATATACACTTTTTGAAATTCTTTTGCATGCAATATTTGTCTTTTTTTTTTTTTTACCATTTATTTATTCATTAAATATTTACTTATTTTAGTATGGACTTATAGATATTTATTTTCTACTTTGGGCTGTAATTCAACACTGCATTATTTATTTTGTACCTGAGATTGTTCTAATTAATTATCATAAACCCTTATAGTTGTAGTTGGTTCCTGTGTCCCTTAGACCTCTATCATTGTTTTTCTCTTTTTTTCTTAGTATTTTCCTTACTTTTATGAAATTTCAGGCTCATATTCTATATTTCTTGTCCTACTGAGTGTTGAAAAATTTTTATCTTGTTTCTAAACAAATATATCCAATTAGAACATATTTTTCTATTTGACAGGTTTTTGTTTTTTTTTTCTTTTTTCTTTTTTTTCTTTTTGGGTCAACTCCATGGATCAAGAAAGAATGAAATAAATTACAAATTGAATAGCACTGAATACTGCCTTTAAATAAATATTTTATGAGAATCATACAAGCAGGCCATGAAATCAACCACATCTTTCCAAGAGAAAATATGAAAACTAGAAAGCTTTCCATTAGGTGGTTCTCCTTGGACTAGGTAGTTATTGCCTTTGTAAAAGTAATTTATAAAATATTCCACAAATGATACCAGTCATAAGTGGGCCATCAATCCTCAAACATCTTAGTATTCATTTGAATTTTTACCATTGTCACTGAAATCTTCACCAGCAACTGTTTAAGATTCTGGAGCCCCTGATCTTGGGAACTAGGAGACGTAGTCTTTATCTTTTCTCATTTCTGCTGCTAACACCTTCTTTCTAAATCATTTTTATTTGGCTAAATTTCCTCCACCTCCTCCCTGAGATGCCAGAGAGCAATAATACCAATAACAACAGCTCAAATCCCCTTAGAACTTCCTATATGATAATTCTATGTTAAGCAATATATACACATATAATTTAACCTTTCTAGCAACAGTATGAGATATTTTAGAATTCCAACTTGAATAATATCTTCAACAACTGCGAGGTCAAGAAGTAGTAAATGCACTTGTCTTGATAATTATATTATTGCCTTTCATGGAGCGCCAAATCAGAGATCTAGATTGATTTTGAGGCAGTTGGCAAGATTGGTTAGGGAAAAAAAAGGTTTTCTAATATTATTATATTCAATAAAAAAAGGATTCACAGCTATATTTGAGGATAGAAGATTCTGTTTGTTATTATTTTATCTACTTGCTTTGTATTAACATAAAAATAACATGTGTAGATGTAATATTATTGAAAAATTCTATTGCAAATAACCAAATATCTGTTTTCTGAGGCAGAAATCACTTTAATGATAGAAGAACAGATGATACACGGGTTTTGAGTCACAAAGAGCTGAATGCAAATTCTGATTCTGTTGTTTGCTAGTTTGGGAATCTTGGACATACTACTTGAATTTTCTCAGCCTCAATTTCTCATTGAGACACAAGAAGAATTATACCATCATTAAAGGATTATCGTAAGAATTACATGAGATAAGTATGTCCGCATTCTGATGTTTCTTGTGCTGTAATCTAGGCCAAGTATCTACTGAGAAACCTCACTGAAAACATGCTCAGAGATTTTCAGATTAATATGATTTCATCTCTTCCATCTAGTTATTGTTCATTTCTCTGTTATCTATAATAAAAACTTTTTAAATGCAACTTTATTGTATGCCTTTTTATAACTTGTTACCATTATTACCTAATTTTTTCCAACTAGTATTCTTTTCTTGGACCATAGTGCTAACGTTCAATCCTGGGGGCTATCAGTCTAGGTTTTCTCTCAGACGTACCCTAATTTCTTCCACAAATACCTATAATTCTCAGTATCTCTGTGGTTGCAGGTTGTATACTTAGAATTTTGTCTAACACTTATTGAGACCCAATAGACTTTATATACAGTAATTAATAAAGAATCAAATATCCCGTTGACAAATCAGGGATCTCCAGCTCAGTAGAAACTTTGGATTAGTTCAAATGGAAGAACTGTGCTTTGTTTTTAATATCAAGCTTTTGTTGTTTTCGCTAGAGCATGATACTTCTGTCATTTTATGTATTCAGTACTCTGACTCATTATATAACATAATTCATATAATCACTAAAGAATTGCAGATATTATAAAACAGAAATAAATGTTGATTTTAGAGATACTGCCTGTATATTAATACCAATCCCTATGTTAATCAATTTATTAACTTTAGGTCAGTTATGTAACCTCTCTAACCATAACACCTATTCTCTCTCTTAACATCTAATGCTTTAAACAGGAGAGAATATTTTCATAAAATTCAGATAATAAATGTTGCATGCTTTCATGGGCAGATGATTTTTGTTGCAACCACCAGACTCTGCCATTGAATCACAAAAGGAGCTATAAACAATATGAAAACAAATGAAGGTGGAAAAGTTAAGACGGTGGAGTAGGAGGGAAACCCTATGCTCTCTCATCCCTGAAACAGATAAGTATGAATACCCCCCAAAATCAATCTGAGCACTAAGAGAAAAAACTGAACATCTAGAGGAGGAAAAAGTGGTCATATCATAAAAGATAGGTACTGAAGAGAAGTAACTTGGGGAAGAAAAGAATTGGGGGTTCTGTGGAGGGGATAGGGCCCTAATCTTAAAGAGAGATGTGAGACAGAAAGAGAGAGAGAAAGAGTAAAAACAGCATGCAGGGGATTGTGCAAGAAAAACTGTCCCCCCAAAACCATTGACTGGGAAAAGGAGAGGGGTTGACTACCACAAGCCTTTATAAGCAGCAGAGCTGAATGCCTTCAGTTTTAGCAGTCTGCACCATCACTGGGGTCTTGTCTTGCAGTCTTAACAGTGCTCCTGTGAGGAAGGAGGGCAGAGGCCTTGGAAGCAGGCAGTGTGGTCTGTGGATCTCCTGAGTCACAAGGGGAAAGAGTTCCCTTCCTTGGAGTGTATTTAGATGGGATGGCATGGCTCCTCTGGGGACAAAAGAGCTGGTGGGTGCTGACATAGTATGCTACTCATTAGCATATGAAGAGAGACAACTGCTGAGGGCAGTAAACCTTGATGCTGGCTTATTGCTGGGCTTACCATAAACTTAAATCACTGTGTGGGCATGTGACTGTTTTTCTGGGACAAACTGACACCATCACAGCATGATGAGACCCTCTCCTAGAGGGTCAGTACCAGGTCCCTAAAATTTGGAGTTTTGAAATCCAGCAACATGCTTAAATTAAATCACAGGAGAACTGTGCCACCTGATAGGCAGATAGCTCAGACACAGACATGGTGAAGACTGGGGTCTGACAGAAATCAGGGACACAAGAGCTTGTTGACTCTACTGTGAGGACTTCCTGAAGGGTAGCAGGTGCAAAACTCCCTGCTCTGAAGATGAGAAAGCAGGGGGATACCACTTTAACCCCACCCATCTTTCCTCACCCACTTCACTGAGCAACAGAGCACCTCCAGTGTAGACTGGTGTCACTTATACAAAGCCCTGACTCCCTGTGTCCTGTAGTGCATCTTTACCAGGGCAAGTCCACATGAGAATCAGCACAGAAAGTCCCTCCCCAAGAAGACCAGCACAAAAACCTGTACACACCAAGTATACTGATCATAGAGTGCCACGAAGCTTCAGCTCTAGGGGAAATATGGTCTAGCTTCTTTTAACAAGCAGACCAACACACACCTAGTAAAGATTTGCCACACAGTGGACAAAGTTCAAACATTCTCCACTGCAGGCAAGGAGAAATCCTTCAGAGGACTGGTCTGAGGGAAACAGCAGCCAAAACACAATAGCAGAGTGTACACAACAAATAATAATAATAATAATAACAACAATAATAATAATAATAAAATTAAAAAAATAAATTCTAGAAGCTCCAGACCCTGAACAGTAAATGACCCCTTCTTAAAATAGCCATTACTCTCAGGAGCAGGAAATATAACAGAATTTCTTTACACACAGTAGACCCATCTAAGCAAATACGAAGATGGAGGAATTCATCCCAAAGGGAAGAACTAGAAGAGGTCAAAAATAGGGATCTAATCAAAACAGATGTAAGTAGTATGTCTGAACCAAAATTTAAAACAGCAATCGTAAAGACACTATATGGGCTTGAGAAAAGCACAGAAGAAACCACAGAGACCTTTACCATAGAGACAAGAAGTCTAAAAGCTAGTCAGACATGAAGGCAAAGACATATAAAAGGAATAGTGGGTTTATTTGAGTGAATTATAGTTGAAAACTTCAAATACACAGACAAAGAAAGAATCCCAAAAGTAGCAAGAGAAAAAAAAGTTCTTAACCTATGTATAAGACAAATTAGATTCACAGCAGATCTGTCCACAGAAACTGCACAGGCCAAAAGAAGGTGGCAGGATATATCCAATGTGCTGACTGGGAAAAATACACAACTTTGTCCAGCAAGGCTGCCATTCAGAATAAAAGTAAAGATAAAGAATTTCCCAGACAAACCAAAACTAAAGAATTCATCATCACTAAATCAGCCCTGCAAGAAATATTAAAAGTGATTTTTTTGAATGGGAAAGACCAACAGCAACAAAGCCTACGCAGGAACAGAGAACATGACCAGAAACACCAACTTTAGAGGTAACACAATGGCACTAAATTCATATCTATCAATAATCACTCTAAATGGAAATGGACTAAATGCTCCAATCAAAAGACATAGGATATAAGAATAGATAAAAACAAAACAAAATAAAACAAAACAAAAACCACCAAGACCTATCTATATGCTGCCTCCAAGAGACTCAGATTAGACCTAAAGTCACCTGAAGATTGAAAGTGAGGGGATGGAGAACCATCTACCATGTTAATGGGCACCAAGAGAAAGCCAGGGTAGCCATACTTATATCAGGCAAACTAGATTTTGAACCGAAGACTGTAACAAGAGATGAAGGAAGGGACTATATCAGAACTAAGGAGCTCATCCAGCAAGAAGATCTAACAACTGGGGGGCCTAGGTGGAAGTCTGTTAAGGCTCCGACTCTTGAATTTGGCTCAGGTTGTGCTCAAGATCACGAGATGGAGGCCCTGCATCAGGCTCTGTGTTCAGCATAGAATCTGCTTGAATTCTCTTTCTCCCTATTCCTCTGTCCCTCACCCCCCATGCTCTCTCTCTTTCTATCCAAAATAAATAAATCTTAAAAGAAAGAATATCTAACAATTATGAATATGTCCCAAACTTGAGAACACTCAGATATATAAAACAATAATAAACATAAAGAAGCTCATTGCTGACACGCAATGATAACAAGGGACTTTAGCACCCCACTTATAGTAATGAACAGGTCATCTAAGCCGAAGATCAACAAGGAAACAATGCCTTTGGATGGCACACTGGACCACATAGACTTCACAGGTATATTCTGAACATTTCGCCTTAAAGCAACACAATATGCCCTCTTTTCAAGTGCACATGGAATGTTCTCCAGAATAGATCACATACTGGGTCACAAATCAGGCCTCAACAAGCAAACATATTGAAATCATACCATACATATTTTCAGACCACAAGAAAAAATTTGGAAAGACCACAAATACATGGAAGTTAAAGAACATCTTATTACAAAATGAATGGGTTAACCAGGAAATTAAAGAAGAAATTAAAAAAAAAAAAAAATGGAAGCCAATGAGAATGAAAACATGACAGTCCAAAACCCTGGGATGTGGCAAAGGTTGTTCTCAGGGGCAAGTATACTACAATACAGGCTTATCTAATGAAACAAGAAAACTCTCAAATACACAACCTAACCTTAAACATAAAGGAACTAGATAAAGGAACAGCAAAGAAATCCTAAATCTAGCAGAAGAAGGGAAATAATAAAAATTAGAACAGAAACAAATAATATAAAGAACAAACAAAAACAATAGAACTGATCAATGAAACTAGGAGCTGTTTTTTGAAGGAATTAATAAAATTCATAACCCCCTAGCCAGACTTATCAAAAAGAAAATAGAAAGAGCCCAAATAAGTAAAATCATGAATGAAAGAGGAGAGATCACAACTAGCACCACAGAAATGTAAACAATTTTGGGAATATTACAACAAATTATATGCCAACAAATGAATAAATTCCCACAAACATATAAAACGGAAACAGGAAGAAATAGGCAACTTGAACAGACTCATAACCAACAAAGAAATTGAATCAGTAATCAAAAATTTCACAAATGAAATTCCAGGGCCAGATGTCTTCCCAGGGCAATTCTATCACACATTTAAAGAAGAGTTAGGGACACCTGGGTGGCTCAGTTGGTTAAGCGACTGCCTTCGGCTCAGGTCATGATCCCGGAGACCCGGGATCGAGTCCCACGTCAGGCTCCCTGCTCGGCGGGAAGCCTGCTTCTCCCTCTCACTCCCCCTGCTTGTGTTCCCTCTCTGGCTGTGTTTCTCTCTGTCAAATAAATAAAATCATTAAAAAAAAAATACCTATTCTTCTTAATCGGTTCAAAGAAAAAAAAGAAAAAGAAAAGAAATGGAAAGAAAACTTCCAGACTCATTCTATGAGGCCAACATTACCTTGATTTCAAAACCAAAGACCCCTCTGAAAAGGTGAATTACAGGCCAATATCCCTGATGAACAAGGATGCAAAAATTCTCAACAAAATACTAGCAAACTGAATCCAACAATGCATTAAAATAATTATTCACTATAATCAAGTGAGATTGCAGGGCTACAGGGGTGGTTCAATGTTTGCAAATCAATCAATCAATGGGATACAGCACATTAATAAAAGAAAGAATAAGAACCATGTGATCTTCTCAATAGATGCAAAAGAAGCTTTGACAAAACATAGCAGCCATTCTTGATTAAAAAGAAAAAAAAACACACCTCTACAAAGTAGGGATAGAGGGCACATATCTGAACATCATAGAGGCCATATATGAAAGACATACAGCTAATATCATCCTTAATAGGGAAAAACTAAGAGCTTTTCCTCTATGGTCAGGAACAAGACAGGGATATGCATTCTCACCATTACTATTTAATTTAGTATTGGAAGTCAATCAGTCAACAAAAATAAGTAACTCACAGCCAGCTTGGCAAGGAAGAAGTCAAACTTTCACTATTTGCAGATAACATGATACTCTATGTAGAAAACCTGAAAAAAAAATATGCAGAAGAATGAGACCAAGAAACTGATGAACTGGGCGCCTGGGTGGCTCAGTTGGTTGGGCGACTGCCTTCGGCTCAGGTCATGATCCCAGAGACCTGGGATCGAGTCCCACATCGGGCTCCCTGCTCAACGGGAAGCCTGCTTCTCCCTCTCTTACTCCCTCTGCTTGTGTTCTCTCTCTGGCTGTGTTTCTCTCTGTCAAATAAATAAAAAAATCTTTAAAAAAATTTAAAAAAAAAAGAAAAGAAAAAGAAACTGATGAACTGATATATGAATTCAGTGAAGTCACAGGATATAGAATCAATGTACAGAAATCTGTTGCATTTCTATACAGCAATAATGAAACAGCAGGAAAAAAAATCAAGAATTTTATTTCATTTACAAGCACACTAAACCCAATAATGTACCTAGGAATAAACCTAACACAAGAGGTAAAATATCTGTACTCTGAAAAGTATAGCCATTTATGAAAGAAATTGAAGAAGACACAAAGAAATGAAAGGCATTGCATGCTCATGTATTAGAAAAAAACATTGTTAAAATGTTACATACTATTCAAATATAGTTGAATGTTAAATACTATTCAAAGCAATATACACACTTAATTCAACTCCTATCAAAATACTACCAGCATTTTTCAAAGGACTAGAACAAATAATCCTAAAATTTGTATGGAACCACAAAAGACCCTGAATACCTAAAGCAATCCTGGAAAGAAAAGAAAAGCTAGAGGATTCCAGACTTAAAGCTACATTACAACACTGTAGTCATCAAGACAATATACTACTGACATAAAAACAGCTGAATAGATCAATGGAACGAAATAGAAAACCCAGAAAGAGACCTACAGCTATATGGTCAATTAATCTTTGACAAAGGAGGAAAGAATCTCCAATTGTAAAAAGACAGTCTTTTAACAAATGGCTTTGGGAAAACTGGACAAAAATATGCAGAAGAATGAGACTGGACCACTTTCTCGCATCATATACAAAAACAAGTTCAAAATGGATGAAAGACCTAAATGTGAGATAGGGAAGCATCAAAATTCTAAAGCAGAACACAGACAGCAACCTCTTTTACCTCAGCTGTAACAGCTTCTACTAGACAGGCTTTGGAGGCAAGGGAAAGAAGAACAAAAATAAACTATTGGGACTTCATCAAGAGAGAAGTTTCTGCACAGCAGAGGACACAATCGACAAAACTATAGGGCAGCCATGGAATGGGAGAAGATATTTGAAAATGACATATCTGATGAAGAGCTAGTATCCAAAATATATATATATATAAAGAAATCAAGCTCAGGTGCCTGGGGGGCTCAGTGGGTTAAAGCCTCTGCCTTCAGCTCAGGTCATGATCCTGGAGACCCGGGATGGAGTCCCACATCAGGATCCCTGCTCGGCGGGAAGCCTGCTTCTCCCTCTCTCACTCCCCCTGCTTGTGTTCCCTCGCCAGCTGTGTTTCTCTCTGTCAAATAAAAGAAATCTTAAAAACAAACAAACAAACAAACAAAAACAACCAAGTCTGTAAGTTATTTGACACTTCTTCCATTGAGAAGTGTGGTATATGTCTCTTTCCCTTGCCTCTAAATTGCCCTTCCTAATTCACTTGTAACTAGTAAAATATAGCAGATATGATCTTTTGCCAAGAGTTAGAAAAGACCATTGAGTATCCACCTGATTCCTCTGTTTGCTCTGACAGAATCGAGTTCACGTGTACAGAGCACAAGAACTCTGAGATCTACATACATTCATTCAGTGAACAGCCCCAGCTGATCTCTCGGTACATAGCCAACATCCACTTGCCATCCATGTTGGAAATCCTGTCATTTCAGGCATCAGATAACTGTAGCTCTAGCTGTTACCCAATAAAGCTGCATGAAAAAACCTAAGCAAGCATTACCCAGATGTGTCCTTACCAATTCCCTATCCAAAAAAATCATGAGCAAAATAAAACAATTGTTATTTGACAACATTAAGGTTTAAAGAAACTTTATATACAGCATCAGAAACCAGAAGAGGTATAATAAAGTAACATTTCTTCTTAAACTTGTTATATAAATTAAATTATCTAATATGTATAAAAGTACTTAGTATAATGCCTAAATATTGCAAGGAATAATTGCTTCTATA
>PITA01034154.1:0-11944 GCA_004023965.1 Spilogale gracilis | reverse complement strand
ATTATGAGAAAAAAACTCCCAACTGAAATACTAATTATTGCACCTTCTCAAGCCTTCCTGAAACCAGCCCTCTAATCAACCCTATTTCTGTTTTCCTGATTTGAGTAGCTGTTATATGTAAAATACAGTTAAATTTTATTTATTTCAGTATATTTCATCGTTGAGAATTCTCACTGAATCACCCTCCTCCTGGACCCATAATTACTTTGCAAAGATACAGTCTTAGTTCACATAGGAGGCCAATCATAACCTAACATTACATGTCTATGAAGCAACGTCACATGCTTTATCCCACTTCATTCACAAAGCTGCCACCCGCCAGAGGGAAATAATCATCAGAAACTGCAAGCCCAGACCAGTGTTTGCGTTTAAAAGAAAAAAAGAAGTTTAAGAGGTGTCCCAACCTCGTGCCCTTCTGGGACTGCAGCCTCCACACCCACACCCAGGACCAGCAGAAGGAGTCACACCTCGTCCTCCTACTTCCTTGTCTATGCGGAGAAGGAGCTAAAGGAAAGCACGAGGAAGAGAGCGTAGGGCAGCTCCCAGGACAGGAGCAGAGGAACTGGATGTTGGGGAAGCGGTAGGCGGGAGTGTGCCACACAGAGAACACAGAGCACCTGCTCAGCCCGTCATATGCAAAGACAGACGGCATGTGTTGAGACGCAGGCAGATCCTGGGGCCTGCCCCAGCTGCGGTTGCCACCATTTTGGCCCTACACCCCAAAGCTTAACCAACAAGAGTGGAAGGAGACCTTTCTTGGATTTGAAATAGAATTGTTAACATTTCTTCTGGAAGGAAGGACCCTCATCCCTTGTCATAAGACTGGGGAGTTTTAGCTTCTAAATCCTAAAGAAGAAGAGTGAAACAATTACTGGGTCATGACAGTTATTGTGCGTGTGTGTGTGTGTGTGTGTGTGTGTACACATATGTGTGAGGGGTGGCCTCACCATAGCTCCATTACCCCAGCAATTGAGTTTGAAGGAAGAAGCCCTGAAATTCAAGGTTAGAGTAAGGATTTTTTGCAGAAATGCCAAAATTCCTAGGACTTGGGGAACATGGTGAATCTGCACCCCTGCAAACAGCCATGACCTTGGCCGTGAGCCATGCAGATGCTGTGTGAGGACAGGGAGGAGCTTATTCAAACTGACTAACCAATATAAACAGGACTCTGTGCTGGCCAATAGAGAGCAAATGGCAGTGTTAGGTAGGCTTCTTTTATTTTTGTTTAATTTGAAATCAATTTAATTAATATATATATATATATATATATATATATATATATATATATATATGTACTTTCAGAGGTAGAATGTATTGGTTCATCAGTTGCATATAATGCCCAGTGCTCGTTCCATCATGTGCCTTCTTTAATGCCCATCCCCCAGTTACCCCATCCTCCCACTGCCTCCCCTCCTGCAACCCTCAGTTTGTTTCCTATGATTAAGAGTCTCTTATGGTTTCTCTCCCTCTTGTATTTCATCTCATGAAACAACAGATGTTGACAAGGATGCAGAGAAGGGAACCCTCTTACACTGTTGGTAGGATTATAAACTGGTCCAGCCACTCTGGAAAAGAGTATGGAGGCTCCTCAAAAATTTTAAAATAGAGCTGCCCCATGACCCAGCAATTGCACTACTGGATATTTCAAAGAATACAAACATATTGATTTGAAGGGGTAGATGCCCCCCCCAATGTTTATAGTAGCAATGTCCACAATAGCCAAAATATGAAAAGAGCCCAGATGTCTATCAACAGAAGAGTGGATAAAAAGGATGTGGTTTATATTATATTATATTATATTATATTATATTATATTATATTATATTATATTAAACATATAATGGAATATTACTCAGCTATAAAAAAGAGTGACATCTTGCTTTTTGCAATAACATGGATGGAACTAGAGAGTGTTACACTCAGTGAAACAAGTCAGTCAGAGAGATACAGATACCATATGATTTCACTCATGTGAAATTTAAGGAACAAAACAAATGAACATAGGGGAAGGGAAAGAAAAGCAAGTTAAGGTAGGCTTCTTTTCTGACAGTTCCTCTCTAGGTAAAGAGGACCTGGGGTAGCAGCAGGGATCTTTAGACACAAGAACCGGGAGGAATTTGTTGTTAAAACTAAAAGATTACAGAGTTTTCCAACAACACAGTTTCAGCACCCTGGCTCTGAGACCCCCCCCCCACAGTGCTCTAAGTTTCTGTCAATGTCAGTGTACCCCAGTCCAAAATGCAGGGTTGGCCAGGTGGTGTAAGTAATCGAAGTATGGCTCTTGTCTCAATCCTGTGGGAACTTCTTCAACCCCAGACCTTAATTAGGATCTGACTTTTCATAAAATCCCCAGGGTGATGTGATAGCCAGTGGCCCCAGCTTTCCCCAAGCCCCCCAGGGAGGAGCGACAACAAACAGGAACTTTTGCCACAGGACGACCCCCGGCTACATGTGTTGTCCATGCACCAACGACTTCCATTCTCCCTGACCATCATTCTGTCCTTGGTTATGGAGATGAGGTTAACCCCGAAGAGTCTGGGAGCATTATTTTTTTTTCTCCTAGGATTCTCAGATGAACTCATTTTCTCAAAAGATGCAAAGGCCAGGAGGTGGGGGGGAGGCCGCACATCATCTTGGTATGTGGTTTGTTCTGTAATTGTGAAAGAATACTGACCTCGGACTCCCCAAGGACGAGGCAGAAATAAACCTTCTGCTGACCTCCTGCACATAGAAGCAGCCTGTGTCCCTGCGGAGAGCCTCGAACTTCCAAAGTGCTGGGAAAAGCGCAGCAGGAAAAGCTGAGGCTAACCTCAGTGCAGGCTGTCCCTCTGCAGGGCACTAAGAAACCCTAGGCAGGCGGGTCCTCGCCAGGCAACCTCAGCAAAGCAGCTGCGTCTGTCCCTCTGAAGGGCGGAGGTACTCACAGAAGGTCCTGACGGTGTCGCTGGGCTGGCTGCGGGGGCCACGGCCGTGGGCATTCACCGCCCTCACCACAAACTGATAGCTGGTATCTGGATCCAGACCCTTGATAACCATGGAATCCATCTGGATCTGCTCTTGGATTAAGGTCCAAGTCGTGTCCAAATCTGGCCTTTATTGATAAGAAAACAAAAAACAAAAAAACAAGAAGCGTTAATTCAGGAGGAGCAAAAGGAAGGGAAACTTGTTGGACGTGTAAACTGGCCACATTCAGACTCTAGCAGCAAGGCTTAAAAAACCGAGTTAACTCCCCCTATCTCAAAGTCATCTTGATTTTAAATCATAGGTCATAATTATTAGGTCTCTGCCAATAAAAGCAAGTAGATCATTTTTAGGGTCAGCTTTGAGCGCAGTTTCAAGATCATCTGTTTTTCCTTGGCATGGGTTTGACTATGGTGAAAAGGTCCCCACACAAGAGTTCATTTTCAAGGACTTTGCCTCCAGATGTTTCATAAACAAGCCTTCCCCTAACAGTCCCTATTCCCAGGGGCCAGGACGGCACAGATTCCGTCTACTCACAATCTGTGCACAGAGTAAACAAATGTGAGTTTTATAGGGTGACTAACTGCAGGAACTGCCATGGGAAAACCCAAGAAGACTCTGCTCACGGCCACTTTTGCTCTTAACAAAATTGTACAACTGGGCCAACTCACTGAATTTTCATGTTCTTCTAAGAACCCTACAGAGAATGCAGACCCTTGCCTAGGGATCCCACCTAGGCGGCAATAAGCAGAGGATAAGGGGTATGAGCTCTGGATTTGGACACAGCTGCTCACATCTCGCCTCTCCTACTTACTAGCTGCTATTTAATTTCTCTAAGTAATGAAAGTACTTATCCAAGAGGACTGTCATGAAGATTAAATGAATCTATGTCCTTATCATCGTGCCTGGCATCATATTGCAAGTGCTCGGCTTATTTTGGCCATTATTTAAGGGACTTCCCACATCACCGACTGTAGACGACCCTGGGTCACCTATGTACTACTCCACACCTGTGTGTTCCAGCGAGTCCCCACTAGCCTGGGGCGATTCAGCCCTTGAAATACGGTTCATCTGAGCTGAGATGGACCACAAGTGTAAAGCATATGTTGGATTTCAAAGGGAGAAAAACACCGTAAAATAACTTCCTGATCACACATTAAGAGGATTTTGGTTTCAGAGGGTTAAAATATATGTTATTAAAATTAATTTCACTTTCTCCTTATTGCCTCTTTAATGCCACTATTAGAAAACTTCTTGGGAGGTGGGGCGGGGAGGGATAGGGTGGCTGGGTTATAGAAAAAAAATTAAAAATAAATAAATATATTTTTAAAAGAAAAAAGAAAACTTCCATAGGGTCTGTATTATATTTCTAATGGACAGTGCTGCTCTATAGGGCAGCATCCCAGCAGGGAGAAGAGCACCCCATGTAATAAGAACTGCAGAATGAAACTTGGGGGGCACCTGGGTGGCTCAGTCAGTTAAGCTTCTGCCTTTGGCTCAGGTCATGATCCCGGGGATTGAGCCCTGCATTAGGCTCCCTGGTTAACGGGAAGCCTGCTTCCTCCTCTTCCTCTGCCTGCTGCTCCCCCTGCTTGTGCTCTCTCTCTCTCTTTGTCAAATAAATAAATAAAATATTAAAAAAAAAAAAAGAAACGTGGAAGTGGTGGTGCACATCGTGGGTTGCTCTGAAGGGCCTGATTGAGTGGATATTTTGTGATCATAGCTAATAATAGTTACCATTTACCAAGTGCTTGTAAAGAAACAATCTTGTTCATAGTATCTATGCAGAGAAACACATCTCTCTCCTTATTTTTACAGAGGAAACTGAGGCATTAAATGAGTAACTAACTTGCCCAAGTTCACACTGCTGATAAATGGTGAGGCCAACTTGGGTGGATGGGAAAAAGCTGGGTTAAGAAGATCCTTCATACTGGATGAAAACGTGGTGTAGCCACTCTGGAAAACAGTATGGAGGTTCCTACGACCCAGCATCTGCACTACTGGTGTTTACCCAACGATACAGACGTAGTGATCCGAAGGGTCGCGAGCACCGCAGTGCTGTTTACAGCAGCAGCACCACCACAGCCAAACTATGGAAAGAGCCTAGATGTTCAACAACAGATGAATGGATACAGAAGATGTGGTGTGTACACACACACACACACACACACAGAGGAATACTATGCAGCCATCAAAAACCCAAAATCTTGCCGTTTGCAACAATGTGGATAGAACCAGAGGCTATTATGCCAAGCAAAATAAGTCAATCAGAGAAAGACAATTGTCATATGATCTCACTGATATGAGGAATTTGAGAAACAAGACAGAGGATCATAGGGGAAGGGAGGGAAAAATGAAAGAAGACAAAACCAGAGAGGGAGACAAATCATAAAACACTTTTAATCTCAGGAAACAAACTTAGGGCTGCTGGAGGGGAGGAGGGTGGGAGGGATGGGGTGGCTGGGTGATGGACATTGGGGAGGGTGTGTGCTGTGGTGAGCGCTGTGACTTGTGTAAGAGTGATGAATCACAGGCCTGTACCCCTGAAACAAATACTACATTACATGTTAATTTTAAAAAAGAGAGCAAAAGAAAAGATAAAGAAGACTTGGGGCAATCATGTTGGGGAGGCTGTCCTCCATCCTTATCCTTGCTTCCGGACCACTTCTCAGTTGCTCATCATTAAACGCCTCTGCTCACAGAGATTTAGACAAAGGCCGAAAGCAAAAATGAAGGATGTTTATCCTTTATGAATAACTTATCAGGCAAGGAAATAGAGACTTAGTTTGCTAAAAAGAGATGTCTAGATAATCCATGGATTTCTCGAATATGTGCTTGCTTCATTTCTCATTGGCAGGAATTAAAAGCCAAATGGAGTCCTTAAGCCCCAGCAAAGACACTTCCTCAAGCTCACCATATAAACAAGTAGTCTGTGAGGCCTGTGTCCCGTAAGAATTCATCTGTTTGGAGAAGGAGCCATCATGGGGCATGCTCACTGGAGGAAGTAGGGCTCATTTCTCTTTCTTGATATCCTTTCCCTAAAGATGGACTTCTTGTATAAACTAACTTTGTCATCAAAGAGAAGATCTCAGTGAGTGGACGGAAACACATTTACAAACTCAAATTAGAACAAAATCACATCTCAGAGGAAAGCCACCAGGGATACCTAAAAGTTGACAGAAAAAGATGTGATCTTTGAATAAAAGTGCTAAGCTTTCCGGTGGCATTTATAGAGGAAATGACATGTCCCTTCTCTCAGAATGTGGCATTGTTTACTCAGGACTACCTACAAATATCTGCAACAATCTTCAAGTAGAAATGACAGCCCCTCCTCCACACACACAAGAAAAGATTATATTGCGTTTGCTCATTTAATGCAGGAAAGAAAGCTATAATTGACTGAAATCATTAACATTTAATTCACGATGTCAAGTGAGAGAGTAAAGCTCATGCGGGTTGAATATCAGTCCAAAACCTTTAGCATTTTGCCTCTGATTTTGTCATTGGCTTCACATTTCAATATTTTTAGAGACCCTTCAGATACAAAAGTGCAAAGGTGAGGTTGAGAGAGAGATAACTAGGCAAAAGGATTGTCTCAGATTACCCTCAAACAATAGCTTTATCTTTCTCCACTGAAGAAAATCGTTCTGTTCTGACTACAAAGTTGCCAGTGAAATCCTCATAGCAACACTGGCCTGCAATTTCCCCATCAGCAAGAAGGCATGAGGCAGGGAAGTAAACCGGGAATGGGCTGCCATCGCAGGTAAAAATGGGCAGTCACTAGCCTGGTGGGCACTTTAAGCACATTTCCACATCATGGGATAGGGTTGGGTGGGGTGTCCCCCATCCCAGGGGATCAAATGCCTTTGGAAGGTGTTTCAGCTGGTGGGGGAGGGCTGTGATGGGGCAGATATAACGCAGTTAGCAGTGGCTACTCAAAACCCCATTAGCTGACTCAAGTCATCGAGACTCACTGGTTCATTCTGGTGGGGAGCAGCAGCCCCACAGGCAGTGCTAGTACCTGGCCTGGCTGTCACATATCTTACAGACCAACCGGTCCAGACGTCTGACGGCTCTCAGAAACTGCATGCAAGATTTTATGTGTGAGCATCATTTCCATTTCCTTAGCTTTTTATCAGATTCTCAAAGATAATCATGACCTCAAAAGCTTTAAGAGTCACTGATCTAGTCCAGTCTCTCATTCTACCTATGTGAACACTGAAAAAAGGTAATTTATCTGAAGTCATGGAACCACTGGGTGGTGTATTTTTCTTATTCCCTTTCTTGTGGCATTCTGACTACTTCACCTATTGCCAACTTCAAATTTATGTGAACATTCATTTTTCTTGGTACCACTGAACCCAGAAGGTGGCTTCCTTGGGCTACTCAACTGGGATGTGACTGTCAACAGGGCGCCCATGACAGAAGCTCTAGCCTAGGAGGCTCCAAGGAACTGTAAAGACAGCCCCATGCTTAGGGAGTCTATACCGTAACTGGGAGATAATATACCTAAGGATCAGCAGGAAGCCAGTGCAAAGTAGCATATTTCAAGTGTTAGACAACTGACCCTCGAACAACATGAGGGTGAGGGGTGCTGATGCCCCTGTGCAGCCAAAAAGCCATGTGTAACTCTTGACTCCCCCAAAGCTAAACAGCCTACCAATGACCTCATCAATAGCATAAAGTCAATGAACACATGCTGTGTATGTTACATGGTACTATATTCTGTATTTTTACAATAAAGTTAGAGAATAATGTTATTAAGAAGATTATATGGAAAACACATTTACAGTACTCTATTCATCAGAAAAGAATCCATGTAGAAGTGGACCTATGCCATTCAAACCCATGTTGTCTAAGGGTCAACTGTATCTGAATGGATCAGTGCGAACTGGAAAGCCAGGGAAGATCTAGGAGACCAGGAAGAACTTGAGTTAGATTTCAGGTGTATTTGGGTTTTGATAACTGAAAAGGAATACAGCATCTGTGGGTGGAGAAAAGATAAGAGAAACATCAGCTTTCTGTATGATCTGACCACATCAAGCACTAGCTACATGGAAAATATAGTGTGAGCTATCCAAAGACAATATGGGTCCCAGAAATGAATAATCAATGACTCTGTCTAAAAGATGGGTATAACAAATAAAAACACTAGCTATAAGTAGGTAAACAAATATATGACATCCCTGTGCATATCACACATAGTCAAAGCTTTCCTTATCGACCTCTATTTACTTAACAAACTTGTTGAATTAACCAATGATCTTCATTTGTTCCCTCTAATTCAGCTAGTGGCTTGTCAAGAGTCAGTCGTGTTCATTCCCAAATCTCTTTATGACTTTTATGTTTGTTATTGTAATTATGTTATTTAATGTAACATTATATAAACTCATTAATATGAGTAAAAAAAGAGAAGTGATAGCTATGTTGAATGTTTTTGAAAGACTTGATAAAGCTGAACCCCTAAAACATAACTGCCTTTGATGAGGGGTGTGTGTGTGTGTATGTGTATTTAATTATATATAATGAAATATTATTCAGATATGAGAGAGAAGAATCCTGCCATTTGCAGGAGCACAGATAAAGTGAGGACATTATGTTAAGTGAAATCAGGCAGACAGAGGAAGACAATACTGTATGATTTCACGCTTATATATGGACTCTAGAAAAGATGGACTCAAAGAACCCGAGAGTTGAATGTTGGAGGACTGGAGAACGCAGGACATGTAAGAGGTTGGCCAAAGAGTACAAACTATCAGCTTTAAGATGAATAGTTCTGGGGATCTAATGTAGATTGTGTTGATTATAGTTAATAATACTGTACCATATTTTTCAAATTTGCTGAGAGTGATCTTCAGTGTTCTCACCACACATTGATGCACATGCGGGGACGCACACACACACACACACATACACACACCATGCATATACACAAAGGTAACTATGTGAAATAATGGATGTATTAATTAACTTGATTGCGGCTATCATCACACAAATGTGTATACATATTAAATCATATTATACACCCACATTGTACAACCTAAATATATACAATTTTTATTTGTCAATCATAACTCAATTAGAGTAAAAAGAAAATCTAAAATAACTAGAATTTTAGGAAATGCAAATAGTTGCCTGGGAAGCAGCCTTACAAATAAGATGCATGACAGAATAAAAATTCAAAATGATCTCCATATATAGAAACATCAGGGAAAAGCCAGTTCAAATGGTAAATGTAAAATCTTATATTAGGGCTTTTTGTTTTGTTTTGTTTTAAAGCCAACGGTCTAGATATAAAGACAGAGAAAACCAGGTATGGCAAAAATCTATGGGAAAGGCAGGGGGCATAAAACTGGACTTTAAAAATTGGTCACACACTCAGTATGAATGCTCCGGGCAAGCTGCTGTTGAATGGCCCCGTGCCCACGGGAGTTTTTAGGTCAATCACTCAGCAGGAGGTGATCTGGACTCCTCTCCACTTGACACAGAGGTCGTATGGCCTGGCTCCAGACAGTGAGCACAGGGCAGTGTCTTCACATGTGTGCCAAATGAAGAAGGCAAAGACACCTCCGTGTTGTCTATGTTGGACCAGAAGGCCCAGTGGTTCCTGAAAGGGGAGCCCGTGGCAGCACTGGCCCCTCAACATTAAAGGTAACTCTTAAATGGCACTTACGAATGGTTGACAATGAAGCCAGCTGCCCCAAAGGGCTGATCTCTGCAGCAATGGCTATACTGAAGCAGAAGTTTGGATGACCATCAGGGATGGAACAGGGCCTTTCTGAACAGGATGGCAGGTTGGACTTCGCTCAGTAACTCCAACTAGATTCATAGTAATAAATACGTTTATGCAGAGTAACCCACTGTACGTATAATATAGTACGTATGCATAGGACTTACATATGAGTACAAAACTGAAAAAAAATTTCAAGGAAAAGTATCTATCCTTACTCTACTGGCTTTGCTCTTTTCATTCTCTTCTTTTCCTTTCCTTTCTTTTTTTTTTTTTTTTTAGCTGCTAAGAACCCACTGAGTTGATCTCACCACCCACTGAGAGTGTTGTGACCCATACATAATCTGAAAAACACTGGAAGAGAAGTTTTGTTTTGTTGTTGTTGTTGTTTTTCCTGGAATACTTACATTAGAACTTTCAACTCTAAAATTCTAAGACTAAAGAAAGCAGATTTTGTCAGCCACGGAGAGAAATCTATGGCTTACTGTGCTGTACAAAGTGGCAAATGAAAACTGTTCAATTCCAAATATGCTCTAGATACGTCATGCTCTCCGGCCCTGTTTTTAGTCTTGATGAGCCACAGTAAGACATACATTGGACACTGTGACCCAGGACACACCACACACACACACACAACTGAAACATACATCTCATAAAATAATTCCTAGTTTTGCTATGTGTGATAGTCTCTGATAGTCTCTCTTCCATTCTATTTCACTTTCGAAAAACTCTCCTTCAGGACCCCTCAGCTGGTCTCACTACCTCCTAACGAGTAACTAGTCACAGTTTGAGAACCCTTTCTCTAGAAAGTTGGAGCTGGGCTGGGGAATGAAGCTCAAACATCAGGCTTTAACTAGGAAACTGGGCTAAGAATGATTAAATCCTGCTAGGGAAAGGCTTTTGAGAATGGAATTTGTTGGTTCAGAAAACAGTCCTCCAGGGGATTCAACAGAACATCCAGAATGGCCTTGACAGTTGAGGCCACTGGACTGGTCTCAGAGGGAGTGGACAAAAGCCTAATTATAGTATGCCAGAGATATGCGTGGCCTCCTTCCCTCAGCGTCCGACCTATCATTCCACAATTTCATGTTTTTGGGAGAACTTTAGATTATTTGGAGGCTTCTTTCCTAAATATTTTCCTTCATGTTATCCCTTCTAAGCATCATCTCAGAAACAGAACTAAAATCGGGCTCCCTGCTCGGCGGGAAGCCTGCTTCTCCCTCTCTCACTCCCCCTGCTTGTGTTCCTCTCTGGCTGTGTTTCTCTCTGTCAAATAAATAAAATCTTTAAAAAAAAAAAAAGAAACAGAACTAAGAAGACTCTGCTCAGGACTCTCCCAGGCCTTAAATCTGATTCTAATATTATACCGATTATACCACCTCTTAATGTTATTTTATATTTCTGTCTTTTCTACTAGGCTGTGAGCTCATTAAGATGCTGATTGTGTTATTCATCTCTGTGTTCCTGGGAAAGTTTGAGCGGTCTTTCAAAAATGCAAATACTATCAGTGTCTCTCCTGCTTAACACTCTCCATAACTCCCTATTCCCTTTAGGATAAACGTGAGCTGTTATTTTATGACTTTCTTGCTCATAGTCTGGTCCTTTCTTGCTCTTGGTAAGTTATTATGCCTTTAGCTATCTAGCCTTATCTCTTGCCTCACAAAGCTTCAGATTTTCTAAGCAATCCCAGGAATATTTTCTTCTTGCCTCCAAGCTATCACTCAAGTAGCTTCTTGTGCCTTGATCCTTTTCATGATGTGTCTTCCCTCCTCTTTGCCTGGTTATCACCAATGTATCCTTCTTAGCTCCTGTAAAAAGCCTTCCCAGATGCCTTCAAAACTGCGTCAGATGTCCGGCTGGTCCCCTGATCCCCACCCTTGCCCGCAACACTCACCACTTGGTACTATGCCTTCCTCTGCCTTCCCCACCGGACTGTCCAAGCAGGGGCAGAGCTGTTTGACCCCTAAATCTTTGTACATGTTTTACACAAAGAAGATACTCAATAAGTACATGTTTGGATGAACATAGGCACAGTAGGCATCTGATAATGGCTGGCTAAGATGAACTGAAATAGCTTCAAAAGTTCGCCTTAAGCCCGTGCGTGTGGGCTCCCCCCGGCGTGTGGGCTCCCCCCGGGCGTGTGGGCTCCCCCCGGGCGTGTGGGCTCCCCCGGGCGTGTGGGCGCCCCCGTGCATGTGGGCTCCCCCCAGCGTGTGGGCGCCCCCGTGCGTGTGGGCGTCCCCGAGCGTGTGG
>PITA01034153.1:0-11948 GCA_004023965.1 Spilogale gracilis | reverse complement strand
AGGTGCGCTGCTGGGAAGAGGGCTTGCAGGTAGCGCCTGGGGCGGGGCTCTGTTGTTAAGGTCATTAGGTGGGGCCGGAAGCTGGGGCTCCCGCTTTCTCTTCCTAATTTGGTCACAGGTTTCTGGCCTCGCCAACTGGCATCTTGGGCCTGGCTGGTGCCATCTGGCTTCCAGTGCACGCTGCTTGAGGAGCCTCTGAGCTGCCCCGGAGCCAGGGAACCTGCTGCAGCCTCCTCCTGGCTGGCCTCCGGGTATGGGGCTAGAGCCTAGCTGCCTCTTCTAACAAGGGCATAGTTCCTGTGGTCTGCATTCTTGTTAAACAGCTTTTTATTCAGTCGTGGCTGGAGAATATTTGATTTTGCCCCATTTTATGTTTCTAATAATATTTATTTAAAATGATGCCCTGTCAGGTTGGTATGTTTCAAAATTGGTATAATCACAAGAATACATCCTTAACGAATTTTCCATATGATATCTGTACCTCCTTGAAGGACTTCATGTTGGCAATTGAGGTATTTTGTACATCATCACTATATATATATATGTGTGTGTGTGTGTGTGTGTGTTTTAAATATACATTTCGTGATATATTTCTAATACAATATTATATTCCCTTCTTTATATTAGATAGTTTTCAAAGTTTTATGGTAATATTTTCGCACGTATTTGAGTGTGTTATTACATGGGACATAAATTATTTTCATAATTATTTAAACGTGGAATAAAATCCAGCAAACCTCCACATCAACTATGAGGAAGTTTTGGGGTAAGGCCAGTTGTGTGTGAAAATAATTTGCATTTGTGCTGTTGGTGAGGACTGATCCTTGCCCAATGCTAGAGATTAGAGAAGCAGATGATTCCCCGACCCAGAGTTGCCCCTGCCCCGGGTCCCTTTACCTTCTCAATCCAGGCAGTTGTGAGAGCCTTCGTCATCCTTCTCAGGAGCTACAGAGAAAAGTTTCTAAATCATGGCCCTTCATGCATGAAAAACCTCAATATTTCCAGCATCATGTATTTCAGTTTTGCAGAGAATATTAATGGGATGGTAAAGAAGCGTAAATTGGCAGTAAGATGAAGTTATTTCCAGCATTTTTTTTGTTTAAATTGAAGTCTATGGTGTCTGTATGAATTTTATGTTTTCTCATGATTGTG
Organism: Spilogale gracilis; assembly: GCA_004023965.1. Classification (NCBI taxonomy): domain Eukaryota; kingdom Metazoa; phylum Chordata; class Mammalia; order Carnivora; family Mephitidae; genus Spilogale; species Spilogale gracilis. Next base: position 10,796 of record PITA01034153.1, on the reverse strand, counting down.
ACTAGTATTGCCTCGCCACGGGGAAGTGCAATTGGAATATGCAGAACAGAAGGTGGGGGAGATAAGACGGTGATGGGAACAGGTATGAAGCTGAGTGTCCCCCAGAGTTCTGCAGACTTACCATGTATGCATTTTTAGGAAGCCACTTTATGTGCCTCTTTCAGGAAGTCTGTCATGGTGGTGAATACTGGGATAGGGTTTGTAATTACAATTATAGAAACAGTAAACATTGTGCATTCCCCCCATCGTATGTAGCTCTTCACAGAATGTTAGAATTCCTTGCTTTCCAGAAGTATGATTCTTCTGGCAGGAATTACATCTGATGAGGGCTGAGTTCATGCCAGTTGTGTAATAACTGCTCAGTGCTCAGTCTGGGAAAGCTACTGGGGCTGTGATACCTTGGTCTGTAGAGAAGAAAAGAAACTGTGTCTAGAACTGTGACTAAACTGGGACAAAGTCAGAACATTTGGAAAAGGATTTTCCCTCCCCTGTGTGCACGCGCGTTTGTTTTAGGACAGAGAGTGGGAAGTGTTCTTGACTAGAAATCAGGATTTGGGTTCTAATTCTGATCCTTCAGTGGCATCTGAATGTATGTGTTGTTGGATAACCTCCTCACCTTTCTGGGCCTCAGTTTCTGTATTCATGAGACTAAGGTCCTAAACTCCATTTTCAAGGTTTCTTTGAGCACCTATATTATTATTGTGTGAAAAGCAACTTGCTGAGAGTGATAGGAATGGTTTCCAAACTGGGTGAGCTTCTTCTTGAGGTAAGGGTGGGTATTGGCTTGTCTTGTCAAATGTCCATGAACTCTAGTGGAAGCAGGTGACATTGAGAACCTTCCTGATTTGTGACCAAAGGAATGCTGCTTATTCCAGATTCTTGCCAGAGATTCAGGAAGGGAAATTATGGCTGAGTTGCTTCTGAAGCATAGATCTGAAGATAAACCACCACTGGGTACGTAGAAGGTAAAGTCAGACAGAGCAGCTGCTACTGTTCCAAAGGGACCCAATCAGCATCGCCTCGCTTCTTGGCTTTCCATCACAGTTGTCCTGGGACGCTCTGGGACATTTATGTTCTGCTCAGGGACTGAGACCTGGGCTTCCTCCAAGTCAGAGCTCTGTCCTACAGCACGTTGTCATCTGTTTGATTACAGCTCAGCCACTGCTGATTGTAGTTGCAGCTGAGGCGTGCATGGGATATGTTTGGGGGAGAGAGCAATGAAGGGAAGCCCATGTGTCACTCTGCACTTAGAAGCAAGAGGAGTTGGGGAATGTCCTCAGTCCCTACTTCTGTTTCCAGGAAGAGCAGTAGAATGGACTTTGGCAAACAACTTAAAGTCTCTACCAAGTTTATGACTTTCAGTAACTGGGAGTGAAATGATCAAATGCATCCAGGATACAATTTAAATCATCATTGTACCTTTTTTTTTTTTTTTGACATATCCAACATCACAGTATAAATATATAATTCCATGGTTAAATATTTTATAGTGACCCATACAGTACAGTGCTGTGTATTTCTTAAAATCACTTACAATGATTTATATTTTTAGTGATTTTATTTATAATGACATATATTTTTATTATTTATGTTTATTATTTATAATAATGGTTAACAAAGACCCCTTCTTTCTCTCAGCTCCGGCCAATGATTCTGTGCTGGGTTTTCTTTCTGAACACGCCGCTGAGATGTGTGAATAAACATGAGGTTTCCCAAATCCTTCACAGCCCTCACCGTGTGTGTATAAATGAAAAGTTAATACAGTGGCAATGAGTACATCGCATGCAGTTATTTTAGCGAGATATGAAAAAGGTTATGAAATAACCAGTTTCTATTAAAAATATTGCTTGGTGAAGTATAGCAAAGAGATTAGAAAAATAAAATACTACTTTATTTTAATCATTATTAATTTTAAAAGATTTATTTATTTATTTATTTATTTAGGATGGAGAGTTGAAGGTAGGTATGGCAGGGTGAGTGGGAGAGAATCTCAAGAAAACTTATTGCATAAACAGAGTCTGACATTGGGCTCAATCCCACGATCATGAGATCATGACCTGAACACAAATCAAGAGTCTGACACTTAACTGACTGAGCCATTCAGGTGGCCCTAGAAAAATAAAATTTTAAGTGTTAGTATTTCTTATCTCTGATGGTAGAATTTAAATCATATTTATTCTCTGTGTTTTTTCTATTTATTTATATTTTCTTGATTGTCACCATTGGCATAAATTTGTATGGGTAGTAGGCCAAAGTCATTAAACATTCATTTTAACAAGTGAGAATTGGGTAATGATCCAAGAGAAGTTAAATTTTTTTTAAAGATTTTATTTATTTATTTGACAGAGAGAGATCACAAGTAGGCAGAGAGTCAGGCAGAGAGAGAGGAGGAAACAGGCTCCCTGCTGAGCAGAGAGCACGAAGTGAGGCTTGATCCCAGGACCCTGAGATCATGACCTGAGCCAAAGGCAGAGGCTTTAACCCACTGAGCCACCCAGGCGCCCTGTGTCTGGATTTTAACATCATGCAAATGTTACTGATGACACAACCACATGGTGAGGACCGTGAAGGATTTGGGAAACCTGCAATCACTGGTCGGAGCTGAGAGAGATAAGGGGCTTTGTTCATCAGTATTCTTCAGCCACGGACAAGCTGCGTGATATGCAGCAAGTTTCAGGACTGTCTTCTGCTATTCAGATAATTTGCCACAGCTGCAATTATGTGTATAGCTACTTGAGACAAGTAGGTTAAATACTGTCCTTCGTGGTTAATGATTCTTGTCTAGCTGAGAACTAATTGGTTTAGTGATCCAGGATAGACTTAGGAACAATCAGTACTGGCCTTGTACCAGAACTTCCTGGCATTTCTTGGGAGTGTAGGGTTCCCTTACATAGGCTTTCTTCATCTTCTTACCTTACTACTTCAGGAAAAATGCTAAAATGGGCACGTGTGCAGTGAAAATGGAATCACAGGTGGAAATTTGGAGAGAATTTTATTATCCTGAAACTCAGTTCATATCTCTATTGCTGCAGTTTTCTATTTGAGTTTAAGCACTAATTTTCCTCAAGTGATTATGTGAAACATCAAGGGCCTGAATATTATATTAGGAAATAGAAATATATAAGGGCCTTAAATTTTCTACTGAAAATACAAAGCCTCTTTGGCAAGTAGTGCACAAAACTTTGGTTTGGGAATTGCATCAGTAATGTTGTGACATCACATATTAGAGTTCTCCAGTGAAACAGCCAAGAGAATATATCTTTCTATTATCTATCATCTATCAATCATCTTTCTATTATGTATCATCTATTGTCTCTCATCTCTCATCGATCATCTATCAATCATCTGTCATCTACCTATCATCTATTATCTATCATCAATCATCTATCTACTTTCTGTTTGGAATCATTGGGTCCCCACTGTCATTCTGAGGGACTCTGGCTTTCTTTACTCTGTTTTCAAGGCCCAGGTGAATCATAAAAGAGGTGCATTAGCCATTGATATCAACTTCTCCTGGGATCTAAGGACAGACTCTCTATTTCATTGTGTAATTTTGAGTTAAAACTTCTCTTTGATAGAAAAAAGAAGGCAGACTGGCGATGACCCACAGCTATATCACTCTATAGATCATCATTTTGGGGCCACACGGTAAATAAGCAAATGTGGAAAGACAGGTAGGAAATGAGCCCTCTCCCAGAGTTTCTGATGGGGCTGGGAAAGAGCTATGCCTGGACTTCTTTTTCAGAGGGGACAGAGGCCATCTGGGTGCGGGGTGACAGTGTGTGCTCCCATGGAGAGAGGAATGTTCTCGTGTCTGGTTCCTCCCATAGGAGCTTCATTCTGTCTTCACGAATAGTTGAAGAAGCTGAAAAAATTAACTCTTCTTGGCTCCATGAAAGAAGTGAGGTCACAGGACAGACCACTGCCCCCCAAGTTTGAGAGACTGACCATTAAATACAGATCACAACTGCCTACAAGAGCAGAGACCCCACAGAAACCAGTGTGGGGGTAGGAAACACGAAATGTCATTGACAAATTGTCAGGTACTCTGTGTGGACAAGTCTGAGAGAAAGGAACTGCAGGGAACCCATTCCTTGGGGATCCCAACGTTTTTGTGAGCTTTATTTCTTTTTTTTATTACATTATTTTATTTTGTCAGTGTCCCAACATTCATTGTTTATGGCCCACACCCAGTGCTCCATGCAATGCGTGCCGTCAATACCCACCACCAGGCTCACCCATCCCCTTACCCCCTTCCCCTCCAAGACCCTCAGTTTGTTTCTGAGTCCAAAGTCTCTCATGTTTCATCTCCCTCCATGACTTACCCCAATTCACATTTCCTTTCCTTCTCCTACTGTTCTCCATGTTACTCCTTATGCTCCACAAGAAAGTGAAACCATACGATATTTGACTTTCTCTGCTTGGCTTACTTCACTCAGCATAATCTCCTCCAGTCTGGTCCATGTTGCTACAAAAACTGGGTATTCATCCTTTCTGATGGAGGCATAATATTCTATTGTATATGTGTACCACATCTTCTTTATCCATTCATCTGTTGAAGGGCACCTTGGCTCTTTCCACAGTTTGGCGATTGTGGCCATTTCTGCAATGAACATTGGGGTACATATGGCCCTTCTTTTCACTACGTCTGTATCTTTGGGGTAAATACCCAGTAATGAAATTGTAGGGTCATAAGGTAGCTCTATTTTTAATTTTTTGGGGAATCTCCACACTGTTTTTCAAAGTGGCTGCACCAACTTGCGTTCCCACCAACAGTGGAAGAAGGTTCCCCTTTCTCCACAGCCTCTCCAACACTTGTTTCCTGTCTTGTTAATTTTGGCCATTCTGACTGGTATAAGGTGGTATCTCAATGTGGTTTTGATTTGAATTTCCCTGATAGCTAGTGATGACAAACATTTTTTCATGTGTCAGCCATTTGTATGTCTTCTATGGAGAAGTGCCTCTTTATATCTCCTGCCCAATTTTTTATGAAATCATCTTTTTTTTTTGGTTGTTGAGTTTGAGGAGTTCTTTATAGATCTTGGATATCAGTCTTTTGTCTGTAGTGTCATTTGCAAATATCTCCTCCCATTCCGTGGGTTGCCTCTTTGTTTTGTTGACTGTTTCCTTTGCTGTGCAGAAGCTTATTTTGATGAAGTCCCAAAAGTTCTACCTTTAAGGAACCCTGTGATTACATTGGATGTCATAATCCAATACCCACATAATCTAAGATCATCTCCCTATTTCAAGGTAAACTGATCAGCCATTTTACTTTCGCTTTGCTAGTACTCTGCCTGACATATTTGCAGATGCCTTCAGTTGGGAATCGTCACCTTTAGGGGGCTATTACTCCACCTACCACACTCAGCATAATGGCTTTAATGACGTGACAGATAAAGCTTTCATTGAGCAGGTACCACTTTCACTGTGCTTACTGTTTCATAGGCATTACCCACACAGCAGCCGTAAGAAGTAGGTACTCTGATTATTTCCATTTTGTAGATGAAGAGTGTGACATGGGGAGTCCCAGGTCCCATAGTCAAACCCAAATGGTGCTAGAAAATACCCTTAATGCTTTGATCTACAGTTTTGCATCTTTTCTTAGTCAATATTGCCTGCTGCCCTTTCTCTGAGAACTCTCCCCATGCATTTGGAGTGCTGCTCTGCCTGTGGGGTCATCCTGTTACAATGTGGCTTTATGGCACTATAATTATTTGAAAGATGAGTCATTATTGGCTCCTACTGGTCCCATTGGATATTCCCTCTGAGATCTTGGAATTGTGAGAGGGGATTCTAATTAGTTGATTAGGGGCCCTGGAGTAAGGAGGCTTGAGTGTCTGCTTCACCATTTGCTCTGGGTTCTGAGATAAGGCCTCTGAGCCTTTCAGTATATTCTCTACCCATCAGGTATGTTCTTGCCATGTAAGCTAGTTTGCATTGGTCTCTGTATCTTGAAATCAAAGGAGATTTTAATGAAGATTCTTAGTATATTCCTTTTTTGCTCCCAACTTCTTTCTTAAGATAATTGTCAGTTTTGCCTTGTAGATAATGTGGATAACACCCGGCTTCCTATACACAAGGAACTTGAATGCTGAAATGAGCCATACCAATATGGTGACGGCAATGATGTAATCATTTTATTTCAAAATCAACTTCACCTTAAGAGCCTGAGACATTCCAATATTATTACAACTTAAATACATCATAAAACAGATGTTCAAGGAGTTTGAAGGAAGTTTTAAGAGAGATTATTCCTATTTAATCCTGTATAGTTTTTTCAAGATCAAGAAAGAAAATGTATTTTACTCACTTTGTCCCTTTAGACTCTTGGAAAAGTAGACGAGTTTTGTTCCTACTACCCAATATCTTGGATACGGTGTCCCTTGTCAGGATACTAAAATTATCTACATAGGCCAGTGGTTGTCAGCCAGGAGCAATTTGAAAATTTTGAGTGAGTGATCATTAAGGTCTTCTATAGCCCCGACATTCCATGAGACCTACTGTTTTATATCCTACAAATCATATGTAGACCTTGCATTTGAAGATGACAGATCTTCCCATACATTTTAATGATCATTGAAAGAACTTAGCCCAATTTTTTTTTTCCTCAGAAAAGCTTGGCTTTTATAATAGTGTATATGAAACATTGAGCAAAACAGATGTTTTTGCAAAATAATTTCTTGCATGAATATAAGACACATGGATTTCTCCATGCTTATACAAAGGTATGAGGGGAAGATGAAAATGCCCATTATGATTAGATACCAAGCCAAAGTTTATTTCTGAGAGGTTTCTCCTCCTAGTCATCTTTTTGAAAACTTCTACTAATTGTACTGCCATGGAGAAACCACAGAAGCCCTAGGAGCGAAGGATAGCAGTGAATAGCATTCTCTATTTTCATTAAGAAACAGCCATATGCTTATAAAAACCTTCTTTTCATTTCATCTAGAATGCGTGACTTTTGGAAATGATTCCTTCAAACAAAGCTTTTCACATTTTTTTTTTACTGTGTCTTCGCAGCTAAAGTGCTAGTAACACTAATGCATTTCTTACGATCCCAGAGGTGCTCACAACGATCTGCCAAAAATTGTCCTGATACTTTGCACAATAGGACACTGACGGAGATACCACGTCACAGAGGAAAGGACACGCGTGGGCGTCCTGCTGGCTGGATGATCTGAGGAAAGCAAGCCCCTCTCTGGAAAAATCCATTATAAACCCTCCACCGGCCATTTAGAGATCATTTGAGATGATTATGAAATCATAGGAGAAACATATTGTTCTAAGATGTTGAAAAAGAGCGACTCTTTTTGCAGAGTATCAGGAACATCTCCAAAAAGATAGTATTAAAAACTTGATCAAAGCTACCTACCACCCAAAATGTCATTTGGGAGAGTATTGCAGCCATCATGTAATTATTTTAGTATCTCTTCCCACCTTATTTCTCTGTTTTCAAGCTTAAAATATCTTTCTTTCCTTTAGTATTATAAATTTCAACAAAAAGGTAAGACTCAAACTCCATGACATTATTGTTCTAGAATGATGAACAAAATTTCAAGAATATTTGAAAACTGAATGTCATTTACTTAATTTAAGCATAAGGACACCAACATGTATGATTCATTTCAACCAGCTGTAATTATTTTCAATTTCAAAATTCAAATTTTTTCTACTTTTATCATGAACGTTCATTTCAAATTAATTCCTGGTCTTTTTGATATGACCCTAAAAATCTTTGATATCTTTGTTACTATCCTGTGTGACACCTTGTTCCATGCTTAACTTGGATATTTTCTGTTCCAGAATTAAAGCCAGTGATTTCTCTAAGAGATATTCATTTTAGTTAGTAGGAAAGGTAATTAAAACCCCAATATGGGAAATAAACAAACTTAGCACTCTTATTAATACTCAGTTGGCCATTCTTTTCAGGCCTTTACAATGAACTAACCGAAGAAGCTAAGTTGATGATAGATACTTTTTTAAAAAGATTTTATTTATTTATTTGACTGAGAGAGAAAGATAGCACAAGCAGGGGGAGCAGCAGGTAGAGAGAGAGGAACAAGCAGGCTCCCCGCTGAGCAGGGAGCCCAATGTAGGGCTCCATGCCAGAACTTCCGATCATGACCTGAGCTGAAGACAGATGTTTCATCAACTGAGTCACCCAGGCACCTGAAACGGACACTTTAAAGAGATGGTTTTTGTTTTTTTAGATTTTATTTATTTATTTGACACAGGGAGAACAAGATAGGCAGAGCAGCAGGCAGAGGGAGAGGGAGAAACAGGTTTCCTGCTGAGTATGGAGCCTGATGCGGGACTCCATCCCATGACCTGAGCTGAAGGCAGTCGCGTAATCAACTGAGCCACCCAGGTGTCCCCGCACTTCAAGGAGATGTAAGGCTTCCTGAAATCTTATTGATATCACTCCCATTCAAATTTAGGACTACCAGACTTTTTATAGCTCTCCTACATTGCGTTCATACCTCCCTTCTTTTGCTAGAATCCAAGTTCTCCAGGGCACACAAGATAATAGAGTTTGTATATCCCATAAGCATTATTTTAAATTTATCCCACATTATATACACATTCCCAGGAAAATGACATTAATTCTTTTTTTTAAAGATTGTATTTATTTGACAGAGAGAAACACAGCCAGAGAGGGAACACAAGCAGGGGGAGTGAGAGAGGGAGAAGCTGGCTTCCCTGATGTGGGACTTGATCCCGGATCTCCGAGATCATGACCTGAGCCGAAGGCAGTCGCCCAACCAAACTGAGCCACCCAGGCACCCAGCATTAATTCTTCCATCACATAAGGAATTACTGAGAAGTTTAACTTTTTGCATGTGTTTTCCCAATTTCCCACAGTTTTAATAATTGTATTATATCTACAATGTTTGATCATGCAATCATCCTTTACTGTTCTTCATGTGTAAGCCTTGTTCAATTTTAATTCTGTCAGTATCTACATGCTTAACGTTCACCACCCTCCTTGTGTCAATGTCTTTAGAGCCATTTGCTTGTCTGAAGACTGTTCTCTAAATTTCTCTGGACGTCTCTAGGAAAAAATATTTCCTGACTTCTTCCATGTTGATACAAATGTGTTCATGCCTTTATACTAGAAAGTCAGTATTCAATATGTAACTCCATTATTTTTGTACAAAAAATTACTGTTGAAAGTCTAATGATAATTTTCTATCTCATGTAGGTTTTTCTCTTGACGCCCAATTGAGTTTTTGCTTTTAAAAATATTTTCAAGTATAATAATTTTAACAAAATATGTCTTGGGTTTGCTCTGGATCTTCCTCGGTATGAATTTACACTATTTTAACTTCAGGGAAATTTTCTCAAGTTATAGTTTGCTTTTCTATTTGTTATTTTTCCATGCTATTTTTCTACGTAAGAAAGTCTTATCATGTCTATTTTGATCTTCTTTGCCTGGCTTCAATAACTATCACTTTTCATTGAAACTTTTATCTTTTTCTTTTTAAAATAGTCATTTTAAATTTCAAATTAAGAAAACAATTTCTACTTTATTTACTTGTTTTTAAAATAATGTCATTAATTTTTTCTTTTCTTTCTTAAAAGTAATATCACTTCAATTTTGATTTACTCTAATACTCATTTATGTTGCTCTTATGTCTACTATCATTTTAAGTTGGCTTATAACTCATCCTAAAATTTTTATTTTTCTCAGGATTGTTATTCTCTACGATATTTTTTCTTATAATACGTAAGTATAGAATTTGACCTTGATAATTATCTGTTGCTTATTTTATGCAAAATAGTTTTCTGAACTTTTAAATTTAGTTTATTTAAATTCAATTGTTCTGAGATTTTCCAATTTAGTGCTCCATTTTTTTTTTTTTTTTGAGTGAGAAAAAAAATACTAGCATGCTTTCTGAGATTTACTGGGCTTCTTAACCTTTACCTACTTTTACCTGGACATTTTGTTCTTTCCTGTCTGTTCTCATATTGCCTAATTTTTATTCCACCCTCAACTTTTTCTCCTCACTGTAGTCAGCTTGCAGAGCTCTTAAAGACTTCAGTGTTTATGGCGGATTCCATGTTCTCATCCATGTCACTAGGCAGACCTCCTCCCCATGGCAGCTCATGTCCTCAAGCTGACTCACAACAGTTTCTACTGCTCTTGGACGTGTTAGATGCCTTGCAGCTTCCCTTTGCTTTCAGCCCTACCTATGGGGATCCTAGGCAGGTTTGGTGGGGTTTTTTGGTTGTTGTTTTCTTTTTTAATTCAACCTACTTGTATTTTGAGATTCATGGGGGATAACTTGCCACCTAGGTATGTTATAAATCCTTTCCATGAGTTTTCATTTTTGCTAGATAATTTTACTGTTTTTTTCTTCAAATATGAGAATTGAAAAAGATTAAAAATTACTACCATTTGTCAAGAACCCTCCATACGTAACATTTCCTTAAACATTTTAATGTATTCCTTATTGGGAACATATCTGGATATCCAGTCAGCTCTAGTATGAAATATGAAACTCCTTTCTGTAGATTTAAATTTCCTGATTTTACCTAAATGTTTTTCTAATATTTTTTCTATTATCTAATTTTTTATTAGCTACTTGGCTTTTTTTGTTTGTTTTTTCTGTTTGATTTTTTTCATTTTTATCTATGAATTTGAAATTATCATTCTCATTTTCATTTTTACAAGTCACTTTAAAGATCTACTGATTTTGTTTGTTTTATAAGATTTCTTTAATTGCATGGTTGAGAAACAGAAAATGGGAAAAGCCCCAAAGTCCCAGAAAGTTAAGAATCTACAAACCCACTTC
>PITA01034152.1:0-12054 GCA_004023965.1 Spilogale gracilis | reverse complement strand
CAGAGCAGAGAAAACAAACGTTATACAATTATGCCAGGCATTTCTCATTTCCATTATAGTAATACACCATCCAATTAACAACTCGGTGGGCCTGGGGATTCATAAAATTTTGAATAGAACCTTTAGGCTTTTTCAAACCAACTGCTAGAATTAAATATAAAAGGAAACAAGATCAGTAGATGAAAAACTTATCTGTAAATATTTAATTCCTTATCTTGGAATAGAATCCCAAATTTAAGTTCATGGCATCAGAGTACAGATTTGTGAGGGACCTTGAAAGGTCATGCAGTCCAGACCTCTGCCTCTGAGAAGAACCATGTCTAGGACATGCTGGCAAATAGCTGGATCCCATTTCCCTAAAATCAATAGGAAGAAACAGGCATCCCATTCTTTAGTATTGTTCACAAGACTCAGGATTGTAACAGCATCCAGTAGTCTCCCTTATTTACAATTGACTTCAGATCTTGGAGAAAGTTTTCATTTCTCCCTCCATTCCATGGCACACTAGTACTTCTCAAAGATTGCCGATCATGTGCTTTGGGAAGGAATAAACTTCAAAATGAAAGTTTAGCCAAACACAACGCATGCTCTGCTCATAAACAGGGTAGGGCCTTGCCAAGTAGCACAATTTGACAGGCAACATATCCCTGAGATATTTTCTCTTGAGGCACTTTCATATTCTATGGAATCTCACCAAAGAGTACAGGTAATTAACTATCTATGATGCTACTAAGGATCAGTGTTTTTGGCTCAAGTCTATTTTTCCCCATGAAAGTTTAGAGTAACTAGGGCTTATATTCCCCACCAGTTCACTAAATTCATTGTCAGTTTTGCAGTGAAGAGATTAATATAGAAAGAAATGTCTTCCCCTGTTGATATTTCTAACATTTTCTCAGACATGTTTGTATATAGTACGCTCTCGGCTAATGTTCAAATGTATATGATGAAGGAAGAAATGAATGTATAAAAGATTAGCAAAGCAATCTTAAATAAGCTGCAAGTTTAGAAACTGAATTGCCTTTGCTTGACAGTGCATATTTTTTCATTTTATTGATGCTTTATTCTCCATTTGATTTTTCATTCCTACCATTGGTAATTTGTCATTTTATCTTCTGAATTTCCCTAAGGGTATCTCATACCTCTCTTTGCTAATCTTATACCTGCACAACTGCAAAAATATAAGGCCACGTGAGCCTCCTTTCTGTCTTCCCTGCTTTCAACTGCCTTACTTACTTGCTCTCTGTTCTTCCATTTACACCAATGTCAATATAATTTCTTCATGAGATTGTAATGTGGGAAATATTAATAAGGACATTTCTTTCAGTATCAATATCTTCATTGTAAAATCGAGGATGAATTTGATGAATTGATGGGGAATTTTTTTTAAAGATTTTATTTATTATTTTGACAGAAATCACAAGTAGGCAGAGAGGCAGGCAGAGAGAAAGGAGGAAGCAGGCTCCCTGCTGAGCAGAGAGCCCAATGCGGGCCTCGATCCCAGGACCCTGAGATCATGACCTGAGCAGAAGGCAGAGGCTTTAACCCACTGAGCCATCCAGGCACCCAGGGAAAGTTTAACATAGTCTTAGAGAAATTTACTTGGAGATTATTGAGCACTTTTCTTGTTATTGAAAAGCAATCAACAAAAATACAAGCTAAGGAATTAGTGGGTTAGAAGTGAATATGATCAATGACCTTATTAAACAATGTGTAGAAGAGAGAATTACAAAAATCGAGATTTAATACGCAAGTATTTTAGAATCTGTGGCACCTGGGTCGCTCAGAAGGTTAAGCCTCTGCCTTCGGCTCAGGTCATGATCTCAGGGTCCTGAGATGGAGCCCCACATCAGGCTCTCTGCTCAGTAGACACCTGCTTCCCCCTCTTTCTCTGCCTGCCTCTCTGCCTATTTGTGACCTCTGTCTATCAAATAAATAAGTAAAAATCTTTAAAAAAAATTAAAAAAAGAATTTTAGAATCTGTTATATTTAACACTGGGAAAGGGGGGGATTTATGAAGTGATTAGGATTTATCTGAGTATTACAATAAATCAACCCATTTAGAGTACTAGATGAGTGTGACAAAAAACAATGAAAAAGTTTTTAATAAAGTCAAATCTTTCTGAACAAACTCAGCATCATTTTGGAATTAAATTATAACAACTCACACACTATCATGTTATTTTTCAACTTCTACAGAACAATTTCAGAGTTGAAGGGAGGTGTTAATTATCTTTGTTGGAGCATCATGTCCTAACTTGTTAATATTCCTAAAAGGCTGTCTCTCAAATAAAGTATTGGTTCTCTGTAGGCATGCTTCCTGCTGAAGACTTAAGAGCAACTATAGCAGAAAATATATGTAGTACATATGTCTTCCTTGCTTTGTGAGATAGATGTTTTCATAGAACCGATCTAATCAAATTTTATAAACCAGTATTTTTTTTTTTTTTTTTAAAGATTTTATTTATTCGACAGAGAGAAACACAGCCAGAGAGGGAACACAGGAGGAGTGAGAGAGGGAGAAGCAGACTTCCCGCCGAGCAGGGAGCCTGATGTGGGACTCGATCCCAGGTCTCCGGGATCATGACCTGAGCCGAAGGCAGTGGCTTAACCAACTGAGCCACCCAGGCGCCCCTATAAACCAGTATTTTTAAGTGATAAGTTTTACCCTGTTTTGACCTATTCATCTATCATCTATATCTATCTATCATCTATCTATCTATCTATCATCTATCTATCTATCTATCTATCTATCTATCATCTATCTATATATCTACTATCTATCTATCTATCATCTATCATCTATCTATCATCTATCTATCATCTATCTATCATCATCTATCTATATCTATCTATCATCTATATTTATCTATCTATCTATCATCTATCATCTATCTATCTATCATCTATCTATCTATCTATCTATCTATCTATCCTCTATCTATCATCTATCTATCGTCTATAATCTATATATTGGTTCATTATCTATCTAGATGTTATCTATGTATTTATCATCTTATGTGTATATCTATTATCTATCTACCTCATTACCTAACTGCCAACCTACTTAGAACTCTTACCATGATTTCCTCAAGAAACTATAGGCAATCAGTGTTAAATATGTATGTTGAGTAAACTATTTTATATGTTGAATTTCCTTAAATAATGTGCACATGTACAAAATCTCTGTTCATATGTTAAAAGGAATTGTCTATCAGCCCTCTATTACCTATAAGAGGGGAAGGTAAAGCTTTGGCAGAAAATCTTAGTAAGCTGCTGATAGAACTATGAATGCCTAACTTACAAATTTCCTCTCTAAACACCTCGGAAGGCAACAGAAAAAATTGACAGATGGCCTGGAGTCATTTTATTGAAGCAATTACTAGAAATCAACTGATTCAACTCCAAAATGAAAAATAACTGGGATACAATAGGATTTTGTTATAGCACAAAATCTATATTAACTACTAGAAAATGAAACAGTGTGATTATATGAATTTCATTTGCCAAAATGAAGGGGAATCAATATAGCATTTAAGAAAAACACTAAAACCCCCAGAGAAAGAAATATATAGAATGTGGTTGGCTTGCCACATATTATTATTGCTGTTGTTATTATTATTATTATCATTATTATTATTATTATTTTTAGGCAACCATTCAACACCTTGTTTTATGTCAAATTCAGGGCAAACTGAAGAGTTGAGGACTGTCCAAAGAAATCTCCTTTAAGGAAAAGTCAGGGTCACACTTGGCAGATGGACTCTATTCTCCCCTCAGCATTTAGGAATGCAGCTCATATCTGATAAATAGTGAGGCTGTCATCAAAGGGAACTGAAGCTGACCTCTTCTATTTGAAAAGATCCAGGACATGAGAGCAGAGACAGAGGATTTCCCTGATGCTGTCACCTCTGTGAACTGGTTTCCTAATGATGGATGTATTTAAAACAATTCTGCAAATGATACCCGAGGGCATGGCTTCTGAGCGGATTTTGTCAGCTGCTTGAAGCAGGCAAGTTTTGAGAACATGTAATTTTCCTTTTCACTGTGAGCCAGCCTGCTACTCTCTCTGAATGCTATCTTCCCAATATTCAGATCTTTGTCTCCATCTCAGGAGCATTCTAACATGGTAATTTCAGTCTTGGACATACCCACCCTCACAGCTGGCTTTTCTTCCTTGAAATTTTTAACATCTTGATAAATTTATCTTAAGTAATTGAAAATACAGAGGACAATGCCAAAAATCCCCATCTTTTTATTCACCTCTATGCTAAATTAACAACTGTTAATATTTTGTTAATATAACTGCTAACATTAGCAACTATTAACATTCTTTTTGTTATCGTTTCTCTAAGGCATCTATTATTAAAAATTTAAAAAAATGTTTGACTTCTACCTCTCATCTCATCATCCTCTTCTCAGAGTTAAGCAGTATATTCCAGTGACTGGTTTATACTTCTAGTTTTCATAAATGCTTTATCCCTGGAAATTTGAGTTAAGTTGTTTACAAATCACTCATAATTTCATGCGTTGATCTGCATTAAGTTGTGTTTTTCATTTCATGTTATGTATGGTTACCACCTGGTGATGGCTGAACATTGCTTCAGAACTTTAAGCAACCTTGCCTATAAGATTCTTTGTGAAATGATTCATAACTGAAATTTATCTGCTCTTTGGGAACAAGTTTCTTGTTGAAAAGTCTGTTTGTAAAAATAATATTAATAATAATAACATTAATAACAACAACCATTTATTGACTATATGCTCTTTACCAAACACTGTTATAAACTCTTTATATCCATTATCCCACTAAATTCTTACAAAATGCTGGGATCATGGAATTATTATCCTAATTTTACTGTTGAAAAATAATACTTTTACCAAAGTGAAATCTTATTTTGGAAGGCAAAGTGATTATAATATCTATTTTCCAAAAAGTTCATTTCGTTCTTCTTTGTCAGAGTTGTTACCAGTTGTTGATTACCTACTTATATCAAATGTATGCCTTCCTTAATTCTGGCCCTCACTGCAACACTGCAGTTTTATTAAAGGTAAGTGTTATTAAATCTATTTATAGAAGAAGAAAATCAAAACTCAAGGAGGTACATGCAACTTGCTCAAGGTCACACAGGTAATAGTGAGGGGAGGTAGGACATAAGCTTCAGGTATTTTTTCCAAATCCCATTTATTCTCATTGACTATTGTCAGGGATGGTGCGTGATCTGCCCCTCCTGCCATGCCCAAGCCACCAGGAATTTTGGTGGAGGTACCCGTGAATGTGAATGAAAGCTCCTCTGGGCTTTCCCCACCTAGAATCCGGAAAACCACTTATCCTGTGGGCTGGGGCAATATGCCCTTTGTGTGCTTATCCAAGACATATTGTTCATTTAATCCTCCTCCCAATAATCATATCTCTGTATCTCTTATCTATTCTTTAATCCCTCAATGGTCTCAGCTTCTGTGAGTTTAAGCAATCACTCTGTACTCTGCAGTAATAATATTAATCCTGTCTCTAGGGCGGGTGCAAAAGCAGTTAAAGATTTAACTGCACCACCCAACTTCCTCACTGGGGAATAATAAAAGACTGAGACCCTTGACAGTCAAGAGAGACAGAGACAAAGGCAGAGCCAGAGGTAAAGGCAGAGAGCCTGCGAAGAGAGAAGCAAAGAGAGCAGCAGGAACAGAAGCAGACAGAGAACAAGAGAGACAGAAACAGAGAGAGAAGCAGAGCAAGAGGGCCAGAGCCAGAGCCAGAGCTAGAGAGCCAGAGCATGAGCCTGAGCTTGCTTCATAGGTCTCCCCTGACTGACCTCAGGTCTGTCAGCTTACATGAGATCTCCGTGTCTGTGTCATTATTTTGCCCGCCAGACATCCCGTGGTTCGGGACCCACATCTCTGCTGAGGCTGGTCCCCGGCAACAGACTGTATTGTTGTACAATAAGAGCCTCAGAGCTATGCTTTCCAAGTAAGAGAATTAATGTAGCAAGAAAAAAAATTTGTTTTATTATTTTCCTTTCCTCTGACACTATTGAAACATTGTAAGCAGATTCTATTAATTTCAATGAATGTTTTTGCATGCACCGGGATTTTCCACTCAAGATCCCTTTTCAAACATATTTAAGAAGGGAAAGAATTTTCCCAACACAGTTCAGCAGTCAGTCTTGTAACGTGTTTGTAAATCTCTGGTCCCAGACAGATGCCCTAAAAATTCATCGTAGGAGAAGTACACTCAGATGAACATTTCTCTCTCAGGATTAAAATAGGAAATGGCAAATGTACTTGGCCATTTAGCCTGAAACTGAGAAAATTCTAAAAGAAAAAAAAATTATAATCTCATAAGAGAACAAAGCTGAAACAGATCTTTAAGTCACATATATTATGCATTCCTTATGTTCCCCTCAGCCCCAACATTTAAAAAGTCATAGCAAGGAGTGTTGAAGTAATAGAATTTTAAACATTCAGGACAATTTTATGCCTGGAGACATATTTTGAGTAACTGATAATGCATAAATGGGTGTATGGGTCCCAGCTCATCCTAAATGTCTAACTTACCCAAACTGTTTGGCACAGTAATTAAATGTCAGTGCTTCATTAAGCCTGACTCCAGAGAAAAGGAAAATATTTGATCTCCTTCTTTAAGACCATAAGAATAATGCACCAAAATCTATAGCTGATAATAACATAGTGCCTCTCATTTTATTTTATGCTAAATCTTATTTCAAAGGAGAAACTTATGCTTTTTTTTTTTTTTAGAAAAGCTATTATGAAAGGTTTCAAGTAATGCATTTATTTATTTTGAGAGAGAGAGTGGGGATGGGAAGGGAGGAGAGGGGGAGAGAGAGAATTTTGAATAGGCTCCATGCCCAGTGCAGAGTCTGATGCAGGGATTGATCTCACCAGCCCAGAGATCATGACCTGAGCTGAAAGCAAGAGTCAGACCTTGAACCAACTGAGCCACACAGTTGCCCCTGAAAGGTTTCAAATAATTTAAAATGTATTTTGGCTACTGTACAAGTTAAGTAGGCAAACTTTACTGAGCTCCCGAGAAAAAGTACAAAGATTCAACATGTGTATGGGATACAAGAAGGAGATTCTAATGAGGCAGGGTAGGGAACGTATCAGAATTTTATATAAAAGGTAGGAATATTGTGTAAGGATGGGAAGATGAACTGCCTCATGGAAATCCCTAGCTCTCTGCCCTTACTTCCTTCCAGTCTTTTGACAAAGGTTACCTTTACAGAGCTATCATATATTAATACCAATTTAAAATTGTGATCCCTGTCCCTCCCCAGTATTTCCTATTTCTGTTTGTTACTGCATTATATTTATTTGTATTCTTTATCGTCATTTGCCAAATTATATATTTTACTTACTTGTTTATTTTCCATCTAATCTTCCTGGAATACAAGCTCTCTGAAGCTTGGACTATATGGCTCACCACTGGGTCTTCAGTATTTAAGAGACTACTTCACATATAGTAGATTCTCAATAGTTATTGCATTATTGAATAAAAGATTATAAAAGAGTGGACATATTCAGCCCTTTGTTTTAAAAAGTTATTAATATTGCTATACATGATTTCTTTTGGTTAAAGACACTGACATATAACTTATTTTATGAGACTAGGACAACACTGATAACAACCAAGGCAAATCAATCCTAAAAATGAAAATACAAAAATTATAGGCTAAAATGTTTCATGAAAAAGATAAAAAAATCTCAAGTATAATGATAACACCCTCACTTCAATAATAAATTTTAAAAGAGATTATTCACCATTATCAAGGTGAAATTATCCAAGGAATGCTGGATGAATTCTTAGATGAAAAGATGAAAATAGAAAAATTATTTGTCCATCAAGATAGATGTAGAAAAAGTTTGATATGTCAGAATTCATTTGTGATTGAAAACATGTAGCAATATGAGTGGAGAAAGGAGTTTTCTTTTTTTTATATATATATTTTATTTATTTATTGGACAGAGAGAGAGAGATCACAAGTAGGCAGAGAGGCAGGCAGAGAAAGAGAGGAGGAGGAAGCAGGCTCCCTGCTGAGCAGAGAGCCCGATGCGGGCCTTGATCCCATGACCCTGAGATCAGGACCTGAGCAGAAGGCAGAGGCTTTAACCCACTGAGCCACCCAGGCGCCCAGAAACGAGTTTTCTTAACCAGATAAAGAGTATTTCCAAAACCATATGGCAAACAGCTCACTTAACCATGAAAAATTAGAAGATTGTATTTGAGATGTGAAGCAAGCAAGCCTGATAATATACATTTTTCCAGTATTTCACAGGAGTTTGTAGCTGCTGCTGTAAGAAAGAAAAGAAACTAAAGATATGAAGATTAAAAATTTTTAAAAAGCTATTACTTATAGATTTTATACATAGAGAGTGCTAAAGGGAATCCACAGCTATAGTAGAATTCATGAGAGTTCAGCAAGGTGACAAGATAAAAAATAGGAAATATATTGTTTCCTTTATAAGAATAAAAAAAAGTTAGGCAATAAAATCTTAAAAGTATCTTGAAAAAAATCATGTTTATAGCTTTGAACACTTAATATTAGGATATCGATTTTCCCTGAATTCATTTGTAGATTTGTTGTAATTCTGAAGATGTCTCTACATTTTTGATGTACTTAAAAACATGATCATAAAATGTTCACTGAAGTGAATTATGTCAAAAAGAGCCAATATACTCTTGAGAAAAAACAAGTTGAGTTGGTATTCTACTACCTAATGTCAAGAATTAATTTTTTAAGATTTCATAGTAAAGATAGTCAGAGAATAATAACTTACTCAGTAAGTGGTGTTAGGATGATTAGTTATCTATAAGGAAAAAATAAAATCGGACCTCTTCATCACATCATACTGTAAAATCAGTTACAGGTGGTCTAAAAAAAGTTAAAATTCAACTTTAAAGCTTTATAAAGGTAATACAAAAAAGTATTATCTTTCATTACTTTGGAAAAGGAAGGAACTCTAAAGCAAAACATAACATAGGGACACCCAAGTGGCTCAGTTGGTTAAGTGTCTGCTTTAAGTTCAGATCATGTTCTCGAGGTCCTAGGATCAAGACTCATGTTAGGCTCCCTGCTCAGCGGAGGTCTGCTTCTCCCTCTCCCTCTGGTCCTTCCCCCTGCTCCTGCTTTCTCTCAAATAAATGAATAAAATCTTAAAAAAAGGACATAACATAAAGTTGGTAAACTTGACCAATTAAAATTAGAAATCATGTTTACTTTACAGTTATTTTAAAGATGATGAAAACATAATTTCATGGATTGAGAGCAAATGTCTGCTCTCTATATAGCTGACAAAGACTCTTGTCTAGAACATGTGTATATGTGTGCACGTTTAATTTATATTGTTTGTATTTGCTACAGACTGAATATTTCAGTCTCTCCCCAATTCATATATTGAATCCTAACCCCCAGTGTGATGGTAGTAGGAGGTTGGGCCTTACAGAGGTGATAAGGTCAAGAGGGTGGAGGCCATATGAATGGGATTAGTGCTCTATAACAGAGACGCTGGAGAGATCCCCTGTACCCTTACACCATGTGAGAATGCAGCCAATAAACCAGAAAGTGACACTGATCTCCAAGTCTCCAGAGCTGTGGAGGACTACAGTTCTGTTGTCTACAAGCAGCCCATTCTATGGCAATTTGTCAGAGAAGTTTGAATGGACTAAGCAATGTTTAAGTTTAGTTTTACATTTGTATTTATTTTCAAAAGAATCATAAGATATAGTAAAACGAAAAAGAAAAGGACAGAAGACAGAAGAGAACTTTATAAAAGAGAACATCTGATTGATCAATATCTATAGGAAAACATTTTATTTTGATAGTAATTAGAGAAATATAAATTGAAACACAGTAAGAAATAAAAATACAAAGTTCATATTGGCAAAAAATAAAATTTCTGACATGCTATATGCTGGTATGCATGTGGAACAAAGAGAATCCTCGCAGCCTCCGTTAGAGAGTAAATTAGTGGTTCTGGAAAAACTTTGAGAAGAAACCTAGAAAGTGGTTTTATATCTAGTACTCATGACCTAAAAATTCCATTTCATAGTGTTTTCTGTAGGATGTATGTACAAAAAGTGCCATAGCAAAAAATTCTGAAAATAATCCAAATGTCCATAAATGTGTAACTATACAAAACATTATTGTATATTCACAGTGAAATAAATCAGTGAAAATAAATCAGCTATAACTACCTACATTAACATTAATGAATTTCATAAACATGAAATAGAGTAAAAAAACAGTAAATCATATGGTGATTTCACCAAGAAAATATGGTGAACTAAAGAATATTTATTGGATAAACTGATGAATGAAGGAGAAAAACATTTCTTGTTCAGGGATTTATGCATAGTGGTAAAACTAAAAATATAATGAAAACAAAGGTATGATTATCACAAAATTTAGAAAAGAAGTCATTCTGAGGGAGAGTGATTGAAAGTTTGGGAATAGGAGGTGATTAGGTTAGGTGATTAAGGAAGGGTCCCTGATAAGGCTTTTGAAGTACTACTATTTACTCACATTGGAATAGTTAAATGGATGTTTATTTATGTTTCATACACTTATCTGTATATATGACATACATAACATAAAGCTACAGAGAGGAAACAAAGGCAGATCCAAAACCAGTGATTTGTCTGAAGTGCTACAGACAGAAAGAGCTAAAATCCTGATTGGATCACTATTGTCTGAGAGCATAGCAAGTTCCCATCTGCTAAACCTCCACTCCAGCCTTAGAAAATAAGCAATTTACATCTTGCCTCCACTACCCCCATCTCACCTCTTCAGGCTGACACCCTTGAAATGTCCCTGCCTATGTCCAAGACTAATATTAGACCTTATATAAAAAAGGAATCTTGAAAATACCTTTGAAATTTTCCTGCTCCTCTCCCAAGTGACTCTAAAAGTTCATAATAAGCTCCATGGTAGTTCTACAAAAGATTCTATGAAATAACAAAATCAGTAATAATTGCTTAAGTTTATTGAGTGTTTGTGGTTTTTTTTTGTTTTTGTTTTTTTTTTTGCTATGGTATATACTCAATAAAGGACCAAGTCGATTCTTTAAAAATATACTTTGGATCATGTTACTTTTGTACTCAACACTCACCAATGATGCCATTTTTTAAAAGCCCATTCAGTAAAAAAAGTTTATAGCATTCTGTATAAATGGAATTCATAAAATATATGCATATTCTTTTTTTTTTTTAAAAGATTTTATTTATTTGACAGAGAGAAACACAGCCAGAGAGGGAACACAAGCAAGGGGAGTGAGAGAGAGAGAAGCAGGCTTCCTGCGGAGTGGAGAGCCTGACATAGGACTCATCCCAGGTCTCCGGGATCATGACCTGAGCTGAAGGCAGTCGCTCAACTAACTGAGCCACCCAGGCGCCCCAATATATACATATTCTTATTCCATTCTCATTTCCTGAAAAACCATGATTCAGTTTTGATCCAATAAGTCATTACAAGATCAGAATTTTCAATTTAGACATTTTTATGCATTTCTGAAATTCTCCAATGCTAACCAATAATTTTTAAAAGTCTTGCAAATATTACTCTTTGAAGATTTGGTATAAAACTGCTTTAATTAAAGATTACAGTAACATTTCATTTAGAAATCTTTTGTATAAAGATATATGTAGTTAAAATGGATATAGTGGTTGTAAAAAACAATCCTGAACTTAAATAATTCAATTGGATGTATGTATTTGGGCCTTTAAAAGCATAGAACAGCATTATTACAACAGAGCCTAAGTGTAATGTAAACCTCTCTTGGCTCACAGATCTTACAGAGAAAAGAAAAAACATTGTCGTTCTCACAATTTCCCCATCAAATTTGAAAGACTTTATATGATGTAAATATATTAGACAAACATAAAAGTGATGAAGGCTTCCTAAGGATCCCTTCTCAAAGGGAAATATTTTACCTTTGAAAGAAAATATACCTGTAAAGCATAACAGCAAATAAATGTTATACACAAAGTAGGTGACTATATGAATTTAATTATTCCTCTCTTCCTAAAACTTTAGTTTTAGGGTT
>PITA01034151.1:0-11941 GCA_004023965.1 Spilogale gracilis | reverse complement strand
TAGGACAAGACTTTCATCTAGCTGTGTGAGAGTCCTCTCTCCAGGAACCTGAGGGGCCTCCATTGAAGACCTGTAAGGAGCACGTTTCAACAGAGCGCCCTACAAGCTGATCGACTTTAGATACTCCTCTTGACTCCCTCAGACCTCAAATGCCCCATCTTGAAATGGGAGTGAAAATACTTATGTGGAAGTTCTTTACACATGGAAGGCTGCCACCATCTGACTTTGCCTGCACTGACTGGCAAGAACTGGCTAGAAGTGGGCACTTTTACTGGACAGATGACTTACCTGTGCAAGAGTGGACATCTTACAGGCGCTGGGCACGAGAAACGTGAGCAATCATGCGTTTGGTGGGGGGAGTATCAGGAAAAAGCCCTAAGAGAAACCCAGTATGCAGAGGATACTGCTGGGCCTCCAGATGCTCCAAATGTTCGGGTTCCAGACCCCTTCCTGCCAGGCTCTAAAGTGACTAAGTGGAGCTCATTAGTCACAAAGTGGTTAGGGGTGTGTTGGGGAAATGAAGCCCAACCCATAGCTCTGACTCCAGGATGAAGGAAATGAGCAGAATCTAGCAGGTTCAAACTGGTAGGGTGGCTAGAATGAAGCTGCTCATGGGTTTACCTCACCCCGTAACCACACTCCACTCCTGCTCTCAGGTCTCACACTGCCAAACCAGAAACTTAGGATTCTGTGACTAGAACACGTGACCATGGTGGGGACAGCCTGGGAGGTGCCGGGGCATGTGTGTTGGGGGCAGGGGGGAAGGTAGCTGTAGAGAGGGAGCAGACGCTGGACTGATACCGCGTCCCACAGCAATCCTCGTTCCGGGGGCTACCACGACACGACTTACATGACACTACATCACACTGTCTTTTAACATTCTAGGCCTTATGGAGCCTCTTCTTCTTAAAGTGCTATCACATGCATTATCTTAACACGTGTACAAGATGCTACAAGGCAAACACGGGCAGATGTTATTACTCCCATTCTGTGGGTAAGGAAATGGAGACCCAAAGAAATGCCAAAGGACTAAAACAAAAAGCCCAGTTTCTCTGCTCTCAGCCTCCAAGAGGCTCACTATGAAGACAGAAACAAATCTGGCTTGGGCGCCTGAGTTGGTTGACCATCCAACTCTTGATTTTAGCTTGGGTTGTGATCTCAAGGGGAGATCGAGCCCCGTATTGCACATGGAGTCTTCTCCCTCTCCTCCTACCCTAAGCCACCTACCCAACCCCCTCACAGACACACACACTCACTCTAGGAGGGAAGGGAGGGAAGGAAGGAGGGAGGTACAGAAGGAAGAAGGGTAGGAGGAAAATAGGTATTGTGGCTTGCAGAATATGAATTGGCTTTAGGAGCCTGACATCTTAAGAGTCATAATCATTGAACTAACATGTATGGAGTGATGGTGGCCAGGCTCTGTGGCCAAACTCTGTGCTCAGCATATGTGTACACTACTTTATCCAACTGCCATCCCCATTGGACAGATCATGAAACTAAGGCAGACAGGTGACCACTCTCCACATCCTCCAGCCAGGAAGAGGTGAAAAAATATGAACTAAGGCTGTCTACTGCAGAGATTCACCCTTGCTCTTAAACATTGTGCTGTTCTGCCTTCTCAGGGGAGATGAGCAAGGAAAGGACGACAAGCTGAAAGTGGATTTTAAACAGCCACTGACAATTGAAGGATCCACCAACACTAGGTGGCAATGTTCCCTCATCCCAATTCCATCTGAGGCAGCCCCTTTGTGGGCCATGCAATTCCTGAGGACATAGGAGAACCAAGAACCACCCCAAAGGTCTCCTCCTCTGATTCTGAAGACGTAGGAAATGCAGAAGAAAAACACCTCAAAACATCAGCAGTACTTACCTGTAATTGCTTGTTGTCATCGTATATTCTCTCTCCTCTTTCTCTTCCACTTTGGCCGTTAGCCTAAAACCTGCTATCAAAGCGCCTGCTTATGGAGAAGAGCCTGACAGAGCCACATTTGCCACCTTCCTTGCTTCCAAGTGTCTGTGACAGGGATGTTCACATAAGAGGCCCCTAGATCTTTGTTAAATCCGGACAGTGGACAACCCTTTTGGACCCTTTGACTCCCTTGGCCCAAAGCTCTCTCCTTCCGTCCCCCCACCACCAAGATTTATTTGAGGGGGGGGAAGGGGCAATACGAAAGGGGAGGGAGAATCCTAAGCAAACTCCATGCTGAGCACAGAGCATGACGCAGGGCTGGATCCCAGGACCCTGAGATCATGACTTGAGGCGAAATCAAGAGTCAGATGCTTAACAGACTAAGCCACCCAGGAACCCCTCCATTTTTCATTGTAATAGTTACTGAGATAAATGAAGATTTACATGCAATTATAATAGAGAGATCCTGTATATTGTTTACCCAATTTCCCACAATGGTAACATTTTGCAAAACTAAAATTAAATTTTACAACCAGGATATTGACGCTGATACAATCCACCTATGTCATTCAGATTCCTGTTTTTCTTGCACTCATTTGTGTGTGTGTGTGTGTGTGTATACATTTAAAATTCTGTACACTTTTTCACATGAGTAGGTCTGTGTGGATCCATTGTTAAGGTACTCCATCACCACAGGGATTCCTCCTATTGCCCCTTTAAAGACATACCTAGCTCTCTCCTTCCCCATCCTCATTCTTAACCCCCAGCAATTATTAATTGGTCTCCATTTCTATAAATTTTTCATTTCAATGTTACACAAATGGAATATATACAATATAACATTTGGGGATTTTTTTTATTCAGCATAATTCCCTTGAGATTCATCCACATTCTTGCATGGATCAGTTTATTCCTTCTAATTTCTGAGTAGTTATCCATGGTGTGGATGTCCCACTGTCTAAGCATTTACCCACTGAAGGCTATCTGCATGGTTTCCAGTTTGGGGCTGTTACAAATAGGGCTGCTATGAACATTCCTGTACTCTTCTCTCCTTTTTGATCGCTAATTGATACAGATGCTCTTACTTCACGGAGAGCTTTGTTCCTGCTGTGGTAAACATGACTTGTCACCACACCATCCTTTCTATGCCAACTCCTAGTGGCTTTGGATAATATGCCCACATCCTCCCCAATAGGCAATTATCACAAGACAGGAACCACCACACCTTTCCCCTTTAAAAAATAAAATAGAACAAACGTGATTTTGGGAGCCAGACAACCTGGGCTTACACTGCAGTTCTGTCACTTAGAGTTGTGAAATGAAGGGCAAATCACTGAACCCTCTGAAACTGTTTCAGAACCATCATAACAAAGTAGCTAACAGTTGCTGTGTGGCAGTGTGATATCATAGTTGAAAACAGAACGCAGCTCTACCACTTGTTGACTGTGTGATCTCAGGCAAGTTATTCAACCTCTGTGCCTCAGTTTTCTCTTATGTAAATGGGCATGCTAATAGTGCCTATTTCATGGAGCTGCTGTGAGGATTAAAATAGTCCACGTAAAAACATTCAGAGCAGTGTCTGGCTAGTAAGCCTTAGTACATACTGCCATGTGGCAGGTGCTCCTCTATAAGCACTTCATACAGGTAATTTTATTTAATCCTACCAGTGACTTTATAATACAAGTGCTGTTCAAGATGACAAAACTAAAATTTAAGGGATTAAGTCACCTTCTCATGATCACAAGGCTGGAATATGAGGAAGCTGAGGTCCATTTTTGAGCCTGTCTTTGCTCCTAACTTCTATGCCATATGCTAGGGTGCCACTGCCCTGCTCTGCACAACTGTGAGAATTTTAAAGAAAAGTGTGTTCTGTAGTGCCTGGCACTCAAGCTGCTCTACACATGTCAGTTTCCTACCAGTTTTAATTACTGGTAGTTGATGAATAATAGATCATTCTGTAGTTTCATGTAAATGGCAGACATTGGTCTCCTAAGACACAAGCCATCAAAGCAGTGATTTGAGAGTTCTGATGGATGCATCTGGCAAACATTTGCAAAGCTGAACTACCCAACAATGACAACAAGATCTGAGACACGTCCACCCAACTCAGCTACAATTCATTCAACAGAGCATCTGCCCCACTGCCTTTCTTAAAGAGCTCTGTGGCTTAAGGCAGGCTGTTCAGTGGCACCAGCATGAACTTACAGGAATGTTTCATTGTTAAAAAATTTCCTAAAGAGTTGATTGGGGAAGGAATGTTAGACATGAAGGGACTTCGGGGTTTGGCCAGATGATGTAATCACAAGCAAGGATGTGGTAACATGGGCTGCAAGTAAAACGGGGAAACTAGTGCATGGTGCTTGTGGAACATCAGGGTGCAGCTGGAAAGTGGTATCACTGGGCAAGTTTTAAGAATTCTCTTCATATATTAGCCAGAGACCTTAACAACACATTAAGGTTTGTGATTTTTAGGACTTCCTCTTTTCTCAAATGCTTCATTTTAAGTCTTTTATGAAAATGAACATATTATATTGCTCAGACTTTAACAGATTTCAATTTTTGACATGTGTTAAATATCATACTTACTGAGGGACCCTTGTGGGTACAGTTTTAATCTGGGTTTTCCAACCTGAAGAATATTCCCACCTTTAAAACTCAGAATACATCTAGAGATAAAGACGTCTATTTCTCAAATAATGACATCAATAGCTACTTATAAATATCTCTCCTTTAAATAGGTCTTTAGATAAAAACAAGTACAAAAGAGAGGGTCATCACTCAGGGTAGGACTGACAAGGTCTTGTTTCCTGATTACAGGCCTAGAAAATCCACATTTGTGCATCACACTGATTTCAGATTCCTGTGAATGCCAGCCACATGGATCGCAGATTCACATTTCACAAGCCTGTCAATTTAGGTATCTATGCCTTTAAAAAAAACTTATCTAAAGCAAGTAAGGTAAATATCGCTTGTCCTTAACACATCTGCAAGGCATTATATAAAGAAAAAACGAGAATTAGTTTGTAGATGTTTCTATTTCTTTTAGACCAAATTAATGAAGTCTCTTAATCACAGCCTTTAAAGATCCCAACAGATCCCAACAGTAGGAAGAGAGGTATCTTACTCCCGTAATAACTCATCATTTTACCAATAAGGTGTTAAGTGAATTGGAATGGCGGGAGGGGGGGTGTAGGGGTGTAGCACACATTAGGACATAGCAATAAGACATGAGAAAATTTAAAAGAAATAGCACCAAAAGACGAGATATCATCAAGAAACTATATCTTGGAAAAAAATAAAAAGAAAAGAAAAGAAAAGAAACTACATCTTGTACCCAGTCCAAACAGATTCATCGCCATAATCCAGTAAATTCCAAAGTGTCGTCTGTGTTTACCTTTTCACCTGCTACTACTTCTCTCTACTTGATCAAGGAACTTTCACTCTTTTTCATTATATTTTAGGTGAAAAGTTGGCAACTGTTATTTGGAATTAATTGGTTCTTTCATCATTGTTTCACTGATGGTCTCCTAAATTCTTTAAAAGACATTTCAGTGGATGGGGGAAGCTGATGGGAATAAGTAAGAAAAAAGAGGCAGTGAGTCACATCTGCCTTTTGTAAGATCTAATCTAAAACTGATCATATTCAGGGCTGCCATCTGTAGAGGTGCATAAAAAGAATCACTGTTCTGTCCCCATATCTATATCCCTCTTCTTGAAAAAAAAACCTTAGCTATGTTTCTAGATTGAAAAGTAAAAACAAAAAAATTAAAACTGCAAACCACTATTGTACAAACTTCTACACAGGTGGTCTGCAATGTGAGTAGCTCCTAAACCAGACTCAGACACAGCAACTGGGCTTGAGACAACAAATCAGGACCAGGGACACCAGCTTTAGTAACTGTAACATAGGCAACTGCTTTTTCTGAAATGTCAGAATTACTCACTTTGGGAAGAATGAGATTTATTTAAAAAAGTTCAAAAAGTTTTCTGATCATATTAGAATATAAGCAGAGTAACATTTTAGTGCTAATGGGGTACCTTTTTAGCCCAAATCTATTTAGTTCCTCCTTGCTTACACACTACCCCCTACCCCAAATAAGGCAATTACATAGAAATAATGTTGAGATCAGTCAATGTTAGAAACTTGCTTTGCTATTTCTTTGGTCTAAAAAAAAATATTGGGGCTTATGTTTGGAAAAATAAATGAAAGGATCAACTGGCATAATTATTACATTTTATTTAAAGGTTTTAGAAGATGAGCAGTAGAGCTCACAAGAGTTACCTCCAACCACAAAGTTGGAGAATTTTTTAAAAAGAGTGGATACCAAATAACTTTTAGGAAGATAACACCTTATTAGCCTCTTACACTATTGAAGAGAGCAAAAGTGGCTTAAGATTTAAAGGATAAAATTTATATTTATAAACCTGCTAAGGAATACATTAAAACAAAACAAAAAAGAATAAGGAAAAACATACTGTGTCTTACAGGTTAAATCATGTTCTAAATGATTTCTATGGGACTCTATAATCCCCTTCAACAATATTCAAATAACAAAAACCCCATTACTAAAAGAGCTTTAGTACTCCTTTGGAGCTGGCTATTACAGATTTTATCCTGCACATAAGGTATGCAGGAAAAACATCCTGAACTCAGAATATCTGCAAACATGAAACTGTTTCTCTAAGTTGCACTTGGTCTGGAACCCAGCTGAATGGGGTTCAACTACAACTTGAGGCTTGTCACCTTAGGGTAGGAGAATAATTTGAAGCCAAAGGGCACTTTGCTGTAGTTAATTCAGGTGGTTTCTCCTCCATGCCAAATATCTATTAGAATTAAAGAACACATGAAACTTTCTAACCAAGTCCAAAGAATTTAGGTAATCATTACAGTTTCTATATATAGTTTTCTTAAAGCCCCAGATTTTATTACAGGAAGGAGAAAGGTCATGGCATCAACAAATCAAGCACAGGAATTCTCAAATACTAAATTAAGTTGTTTCTCTCTTGCTTCATAACCAAGTCTATCAGTGGGCTGCTAAATCATACAGAACCATAACAAAACTGTTAATGTTTTGCATTATGTCCAAGAAAGATCAATATTTTTGCCTGAGAATTCCATTAATCTTTACCTAAAGATATTACTCTTGAATTTTCTATAAAATTTTTTCCCAAATAATAATTCCAACAACTTGGAAGGTAAAGACCTCAATATTTTAGCCAAGCAGTGAAGGCACAAACCACCTTTCAACCTGCTCTCCTGCCTTAATTTTACACACTAAAATAATCCTTTCTCCTTCACTTCTTGGATTTTGGTACCCAAAAAGAGTGGCATTCCTTGGTTGTCACAAGTTTGGGGTTGAATCTTCTCTGCTCTTCAATGTTGTGACAAAGGCCCTGGGCCTGCAGCTCATGCCTCTGGTAATTCAGTTTTGCTCTCAATTAGAGAGATCTCCAGCACAGGTAAGAGCAGCTGAAAGGCATCCTGAATATAGGAAGCACTGTTTGAGGCCTGTCAAAATTGAAAAGAAGAAAATATCATAGTCACTTCAAAGGGAAAATATACTAAAAAGACAATAACAAACCAGATTAGCTTATACAATCTAACTGAATCTGTAGCCTGGCAAACAAAGGCACAACCTAACCATGTTAGTTAAAGTCAGAGAGGCCAAGAACGATCTGGCTCCTAACATATGCCAGTACCCATCACCAGGCATTAAGGAGGACAAGTACTGCATGGAGCACTGGGTATTATACGCAAACAATGAATCATGGAACACTATACATCAGAAACTAATGATGTACTGTATGGTGACTAATGTAATATAATAAAAAAAATGTAAAAAGAAAAAAATTCAACAGTATCAAAAAGGAGTATCAGCATTTTTATCCAACTTGCCCCATCAGAAATGGTAGCTATTCTTTGACATCCCGCTCAAATTTGGCATTTGAAGCTTATTTATTCCTTTACTAAATGGGTAGGTTCTGTCACAACATTTTAGTCAATTACTCAAAGGACTTTAGAATGCTATGACTCTTACACCAATAGAATTTTCAGTCCATTATGACAGCTCTTCTTCCATGGACTCAGTAAAATTAGTGAATACAAGACAGGGACTACAAATACGAACAAGGAAAACTGCTTTCAAAGATCATAAGTATCGATATATTTCTATCTGGTTACAACAGACCTATTTATGAGAAGCATCATGGAATCACCATGCTCTGAGTTTTCCAGACTTCATTTATATCTAACAAGTTCTGATCTTCCAAAGGATAATAGTTCATTACATTAAGACAAAAACACGCAATTAAAAGGACAGGAGTGTTTCAAATATGTAATCAAGAACAACCAAATCCAAATACCAATAAGGAAAACCTATTAAGTGACTTTATCTTTTTGGATTTATGAATAGCATGAACTCCTATTTAAACTTTAATGTGACATTTGCTGACAAACTATCCA
This sequence comes from Spilogale gracilis, assembly GCA_004023965.1. Classification (NCBI taxonomy): domain Eukaryota; kingdom Metazoa; phylum Chordata; class Mammalia; order Carnivora; family Mephitidae; genus Spilogale; species Spilogale gracilis. Next base: position 3,569 of record PITA01034151.1, on the reverse strand, counting down.
ACCAAAAGAGACCTCAGAGATCACCTAGTTAAATCTCTTATATTGCATATAAAGATAATAAGACTGTCAAGAAAGTAAATGCCAAATCCAGGGATACAGCAAATCAGGGGAGATCCAGGACAGGACTAGGCTCCTGGTTTGCAAACTTCTCACCTACACCACTCTGCCATCTACTACATTACAAATTTTCAAAAACACTATTTAAGAGTTATGAGAATAATTAACTCTGATACTCAAGGGAAACTCTGCAGTTAAGGAATCAAAGGCATCTCCTCAGTGATAACTTTAAAAGAATTTAAAACTAGAGAAGTAACAGTCTAATAGTTAAAATTTTTCAATTCATATTTAAAACCTAACCGATTATCTCTCCTGACTTACATAAAAATATTTTAAACAGATCATCAAATATATAATTGTTTGCACAATTGACAAGACAGTTTTTAAAATCTGGAATGCATAAAGGGTCACAAAAGGAGGCAGTATAATCAATCACGTGATCCTCTTACATTTCCCCCTTTTCTGTGGACTTAAAACACCCACTTCCTTAGATCTGATGGACTGATGAGGATTCGGTAAACACAGGTACCTTTGACAAAACAAGACAAATTTCTTGGCAAGGAAATGACACACAAAATGTTCTGTCTTGTTTTGTAACAAATCTCCCCTGTATAAACTTTGGTCCTTTCAGAAGCAGTGTTTGCCTGTTTGTAACTTTCAGCCCTTCAAGTTTACCCCTGGTCTACAGAAGGTGTGTCATTACTAAGGATCATCTATCAGCTGCCAGTGGTTAGTACTACTACTGACAGCTTACTGCTGGTTTGCACTTTACACAGCAGCTTCATCATTACACTTTGTAATAATCAACAGGGAATTTGCATCAACTACACACCATTTTGGTCATACTTCCATCAGTATGGCTAAATTACCAATCTGGTGGGGGGGGGGGGAGCCAACAAAAAGACTGAAGAAGAGCTCATTAATACATAATACCCTAAAAGTTAGAAACATAATTAACTACTAACCTCTAGAAATACTGCAGTGATTATAGGATTAAGGATGTCTGCCTTTTCTTTGACCTAGAATAAAAGACACTCTGTTAAGTGAGCACCAATAGGCAGAGTGCAATCCCACTTTGAAACATACACCCACACATAAACACACACACACACCCATACGTAATTTAAGTACAGAAAAAGTAGGGACTGGGGTGCCTGGCGGGCTCACTTGGTTAAGCCACTTCCTTCAGCTCATGATCCTGTCCCAGGATTGAGTCCCACACCGGGCTCCAAGCTGCACAGGGAGTCTGCTTCTCCCTCTGACCTTCTCCCCTCTCATGCTCTCTCTCTCTCTCTCTCTCTCAAATAAATAAAATCTTAAAAAAAAAAAAAAAAAAGAAAGAAAGAAAGAAAGAAAGGAAAAGTCTGCACTGAGAAAGAGCAAAATATCATCTCTGGAAATGCTTTAAATTTCCTTCTTTAGGGGCGCCTGGGTGGCTCAGTTGGTTAAGCGACTGCCTTCAGCTCAGGTCATGATCCTAGAGACCCGGGATCGAGACCCACATTGGGCTCCCTGCTCGGCGGGAAGCCTGCTTCTCCCTCTCTCATTCCCCTGCTTGTGTTCGCTCTCTGACTGTGTTTCTATCAAATAAATAAAATCTTAAAAAAAAAAAAAATCCCTTCTTCATATCTTCCTATGCCATCCGATTGACAGTGTATTCCTTTGAAAAGTATCTTCCATGTTGGGAGGGGGGTAGAAATGATACATATGATCAGAAACTTTAGAACAATTTTAAAACAGAATATGCAGATATGGAACATGTGTCCAAAATACTTGACGGCTTTTAAGATGGGCTTGAAAAATGTGGAAATAAATGATGGAAATTTATTACTCCCATGTGTTAGCACTTCATAGTTCCCTTGTTGGTTTAAAGTATCTTCATGAAACATATGAAAAGATTTGGCCTCAGAAGATTAACTTCAGAAATCCCAGAAGCTCTTTTAAAGACAATATTAAGGGGAAAAGAGATAATCCCAGGACTATCCCTTACAGGAAAAACCTAAACTCATAAAGAAAAATTAATTTGGACTATGCTTTTAAATAAGTTTAAGGGCCAGAATTTGCTGCCACACTGACACATATTTACTACAAAGTGATTTTTTTAAATTGAGGTATAATTGACATACAATACCATACTAGTTTCGGGAGTAGAACAAGTTTGATATCTACATAAACTAATAAAATGATTATCACAATAAGTCTAGTTAACATGTGTCACTATACACAGTTACAAAAATATTTTTTTGGTGATGAGTTTAAAGATCTCTCCCAGCAACTTTCGAATATGCAATACAGAATTCTTAACTATAATCGCTATGCTGTACATTACACCCCCATAACTTATTTATAACGGGAAGTTTAGACCTTTAAATCCCTCTCACCTATTTAGGCCACCCTTCACTCCCCCATCACTGGCAACAACAAATCTGTATCTGTGAATGTGGTTTTACTACAAAGTGATTTTTATTTGCTCACTTAAAATGCCCTGATTTTATCTTAACTTGTGGTTACTGATTTCTGATCATGTTCTAAGTTTACACACCTTCTATAAATTTTTACAATTCCTTTAGAAAGAAAGAAAAAAAAAGTTAGCTGTTTTAATTACAACTCTCCTCCTGGCTGGCAAAGTATAAGGACTGTCAGAGTCTAATAAGTTAGGCGCTGCTCCTTAAAACTAGAGCCAAACTTTGGGGTTTTTATGTTATCAAGGTCTGCATTTCCAGTACAGGTATCAAAGAGCAGCACAAAATATACTGCAAACCTCATAAAAAGAGAAACAAAAATAAGTTACAAAAATCAGCTAAACAAAGACAAGCTGATCCTAAAATTCACATGAAAACGCACAAAACCCCCAAAAGATATAAGATCTTGGAAAAGAAGAACCAAGTTGGAAGATTTACACATCCTGATTTCAAAACTTACTACAAAGCAACAGTAATCAAGACAATATGGCACTGGCATATGGATACACACACATAAAACTAGTAAAAGAGAAATGAGAGTCCAGAAATAAATCTGTGTATCTATGGTTAAATGGTTGTGACAAAGGGCCAAGACAATTCAATAGGGAAATGCTTTTCCAACAAATGGTGCTAGATATCCACATGCAAAAGAATGAAAGTATACCCCCATCCCACACCCTACATAAAAAATTAACTCAAAATGAATCATAGACATACATGTAAGAGCTATAACAAAACCCTTAGAAGAAAACAGGAGTAAATCTTCATGATCTTGGGTTAGTCAATGATTCTTTAGATATAATACCAAAAATACAGAACAGTGATAAAAGAGAACAATGACAAACTGGACTTTGTCAAAATTAAAAAGTTTTGTGCAGAGACACTATCAAGAAGGCAAAAAAGCCCAACCCATGGCCTGGGAGAAAATACATATATGTCATGTATCTGATAATGAACTTATACCCAGGACATATAAAGCATTTTATAACTCAATAATGGTAAGTAATGAAAAGACAAAAAGTTAAAATAAATGACAAAAAGATAAATAAT
>PITA01034150.1:0-11964 GCA_004023965.1 Spilogale gracilis | reverse complement strand
CATGTGTGCCCGTGAGTGTGCCCACATGTGTGCCCACGAGTGTGCCCACGAGTGTGCCCATATGTGTGCCCACGAGTGTGCCCATATGTGTGCCCATGAGTGTGCCCAGTGACGCCAGGCACGAAGCCGGAATCCCCTCAGAGGGCCTCCCCCGGGGGCCGGGCTGGGCCGACTCCTGACAGGATCTCTACACGAACGTCTGCCCGTCCCGCCCCGCACGCAATGACCCCTTGGGGAAAGAACAGGCAAACGAAGCCCCTGCCTCTGAGGCTCGGCTTACTCGCAGCAGGTGTCCAGCCGAGATTTTGGAAGCGGCTGAACGAATGGATGAGTTCATGCAAACAGAGATCTTCTGTGCTTTCAGAGTGGAAAATGCTTTGTTAGAAACCCCGGGTGCCCAGACGTGCCCGGCGCAGGCGGGCAGACTCCCCAGGCCGGCACCGAGCGGGGTGCGCCGTGGCCCGGGAGCGGGGGGCGCGGGGTCCTGGAGCCTGGCGGGGGCGGGAGTGACGGGGGCACCTGAATCCGAGGTGGAGGAAGTGTCTGCTGCCCAGTTTGGTCATGGCCTTTCTGGCTGCGTCATCCAGGTTCCGAGACCCCTCATCGTTCACGGCCACGGAGAGGATCCTGCCCGCGGGCACCGCGTCCAGGTACTGGGCCAGACGTTCGCTCTCTCTCTTAGACCTGTAGGTGTCAAACCTGAAGAGGGCAGACAGGGTGGGTTTCAGCAGCCCTCACCGCAGCCCCCACCGCAGCCCCTCACAAGGGACGTCCCCTAAGCTCATGTGTGCATTGCAGCAGGGAATGTGCCCTCCTAAGACCCCAAGGCTGTGATTTTTAAAGAAAGGAGCTTCCCTAGGGGCGCCTGAGTGGCTCAGTTGGTTAAGAAAGGAGCTTCCCAAGCTCGAAAGAGGTAACGTGCGCTCACACACAGAAAATACTCACGATGTGGGATTTCAAACGACAATCTACACCACCCGGGAGGAGCATTCACAAAGAAAAGACACCATTGTGATGAACCCCCGACTATGCCCCACGGGACTGCAAACATTTGATACAATTATAACGGACATTCCGAAATAACTTGTCTTGGGGTTTAGCAAAATCGTTCTGAAACAGATCTAGAAGAATAAGCCAGTGTGAATGGCCAAGATTTGGGGAAAGAGAAACAGGGGTGGTGCGGGGGGCCGGGGCTGGGCACTGGGGTGGCGGGATCGGTGCTCGCCGGGGCCTGGGCTCCGTCCGAATCTGCGGAGTGAAGGGCGATGGTTCGAAGCGAGGGCAGACCTTACCGGTCCGAATGGATGACCGTGGCCGACTTGGGGTCGATGACGTGAACGATGACTCCACGGTGACCCCAGCTCCTTTCAAAAAAATAGCCTCCTTCCTCCATGCCGCCTGGGCGGAGGGTCCTGTTCAGGAACGTCCAAGAGAGCTTTTCCCGTCCATGTAACTCCAGCGTGCCTCCTGGGCCGACCCCGATGTACTTGAGGCCAAAGTAAGGGTCCGGCGGAATGCCTTCATCGGCCCTATGAGAGAAAACAGCCCCCAGGGTCAGCCAACCCATCTCTTCAGTGGATACGGAGCCCGGGGGGACCAGGCATGCATGGTGGCTGCCCGCGGCCCCCCGGGATGCCATCACCCCCACATGGTCCTCAGCCAGGCCAAAACGAGGCCAGGAGGACAAGCAAAGACACGCATCGCTAGTCTACACACTGGGGCTGGCTCCAGGCGCTGAGAGTTCTCTATTCTGGCCCACCTGGCAGCACACACAGACCCTCGAACATTCTCGGCTACCGGGCCTGAGCACCTCAAGCAGAGAGTGACAGCGCGAGGCCAGCTCCACTCGGAGCTCGGCTTTCTCTTGTCCATCACACCCACTGGGTCAAGCGTCCCAGAGGCTCCCGAGCCATGACAGCATCCAAAGACGGCGTGACGTCTGCCGGGGGCTCTCGTCACTCACGCATGCAGCCGGCCCACGGGTCCACCTCTCCGGCTCAGCCCCGTGGCTCCCGTCTCCGCTGCCCGTGGTCGCATCGGGCCGTGTATGAGGGTAACCCCCGCCTGGCACGAAGGCCTCGGCGCCCTGCCTCCCCCGCCCTCCGGAAAGCCTCCTTCCGGCCCCCCGAGGCCGTGCGCACACCTTCCATACAGAACGATGCTGAAGTTGCCCTCGTAGGGGCAGAGGGCGCTCCCAGCGTGCAGCTCCCCGCCGTCGTCGATCAGGATGTGCCGGGTGCGCAGGACGATGGTCTCCTCGTGGTCCTTGATGACTAGCTTCCCTGAGGACACGGCAACGGGGCGGGGTCCGAGAACACGCGCATTAGCGGTGAGGTCACAGCAGAGGCAGGGACGGACCCCCCAAGCCCCCTCACCCAGGCAGGCAAGGAGGCCCATCTGTCCGGCTCCCCCACGCTTGCCGGCCCGCACGGGGCTCCCCGTCTCCCCCCCGCCCTCCGTGTGCAAACACCGCCGTGTGCGGTCCTCGCTGTGTGCACCGCTGTCAGCGAGCAAGCATCTGGGGGCGCGATGCTCAGGGACACTCCCAGCGCTGAGAAGGTCCCTCTATAAACACTTCCTTCACCAAGACTGCACTGGGACAAGCCGCTCCCAGGGGCCCGGGGCCGGTGGCCTCTCAGCCCACAGGGTGCTCCGAGCTGACCCGGAGCCGTGACCTTCGCCCCACCTGTCCGGAGCCGTGGCAGCCTGGACCCAGCGGCCGGGCTCTGGGGCAGTGGACGGGGGACCGGCTTACCTCCCCCAGAGACGTGGATGGAGTTCACCGTGGCAGAGGAGGTGAGCAGCAGGGCTCTGCCCCGGCCGATGTGCACATGGTGGTCTGGGTCGTGGCCAGGGTCCCACGGCTGCAGCTCGGGGCTCTGGTCAGGGCAGGCGGGGGCCACTGCCGAGGACAGACAGGTGTCACTGCCGCCACTCCCTCCTCAGCAGGCAGGGACGTCCGCAGGTGCCAGGGGCCCCTCCTGTCCCCCTAATAGCATGAGGCCTTGAGAACAAGGGACACCCCTGACAGTCCCACGGCTGCCTGAGTTCCTCCCACGTCTCTGAACCAGCATGACCTTCCTCGGAGCTCAGTCTCTCCGTTTATAAAAGGGACGGTAGCCCAGATGATTCCTGAAGACATTCCAGGACCCGGAGTGAGTGCATTGGCCGGGAGCGCTGGTCACCCCAGACATCCCTTCCTCTGCACAGCGGCGCTCTGAGCATGCACACAGCCCCCTCCCTCCTGTGTGACACTCGGACTCTCGGCTCTGCCCCCTGGAAACCTGAGAAGGAGGGGACTAGAGCCTCCCACACACCGTGTTACCCAGGACGGCACATCCAATGAGGGGGACCACTTATTCGGAAATAGCAGCTAAGCAGGGAGGAAGCGTTCGTGTCCCTCCCTGGGACAGAGATCGTGCCCTAGGCCCCCCTGACCGCATCGACCCCCGTAGCGGCCGCCTGTCCTGCAGGAAGCCCGCAAGTCCGTGTGCGGAGCTAACCAAAGCCACCCTCATCTCTTTGGAAAGAAAGTAATTTGGAAACAAAGTGGTCGATATGTAACAGTATGTTGTTCATAGACTACCAAGTTCTGCAAAACAAATGTTACCGTCAGATTGAAGAGGGAGAGAGAGATGGGCTGAGGCCCCCCCTGCCAGGGCACCTCCCACACCTGTCCACCCACCGCCCCGGTTCCTCCCGCCCGAGAAGCCACACAGGGTGCCTTCTGGAAAGTTCTGGGGAGTGTGGCCAGGACCGTTCCCGAGCCAGAGAGACGCGTGCCCCATGTGGCTCTGGCCACAGCTGGTGTTTCGGCCCCACATTCTCCAGAGGGAACCTGACGCCTCGTGAGTTACACCGTCCAGCTGAACGCGAAGGCCCCCGTGGGGGGCGCAGGGGGGGCGCTTCTCCCCAGCTACCGTGGCAGCAGCAGGAGGAGCCCGTCTCCGTCTGGCTGGATGGCCCACGCAGGAGGGAAGAGAGCCGCCGCGGACATGAGGCAACTCCCCCGCAGCCAGGAGCAGAGGGAAAGCGGTGGGAAGAGGTGGGGGCGAAACGAAACAAGAGGGGCTTGTCGCAGAGAACGAGCCTGGATGCCTTCCTCCCCTCCGTCCCTCAAGAACGGTAAAGCACAGGAACCGCTCGATTTTAGGGCCCCAGGCTGGGAGGGGGGAAGTCGGGGTGCAGCAGGCAGACCGGCCGCAGGGTCAAGGGGAAGAGCCGGTATAGGTCGGAAGGATGGTCCTCGGAGCTCAGGCTCCGAGGACGGTCACGGGACGCTCGTCTCTTGAGTGCAGAGAACAGCGTCCACGGTGTCAGGACGTGACCCCAGGAGGCACGCGGTGCGATTAGCGGCATGTCAGGTCAAAGCGTCCCTTCACTTCTGCTCTGTTAAGTCTAGGATGAGAGTGTCTGCTCTGTATTCACTTATCTCAAGAGAACTGGAAGGGAGTTTCTTCCTTCAACAGCCCCAGATACAGACCCCAAACCCAGAGCATCTCGTCTTCTGCGTCCCTGAGAAGGCAGCGGCCAGCCCTTCCCTCCCCTGCCGTGCACGGGGTGGGCCCTGGGTGCGGGCTGAGCTGCGGCCCTGCCCCCCCCCCCCAGCACCGCCTTACGCCCACCAGCTGCTTCCCTGTCAGCACGATCCCGGGCTCTGGATCTCCTTCTCGGAGGAAAGAATTCCACATGGCTTGGAAAGCAGCCCTTCCAGCTGTTGGAGGCCCCGGGGGGCTCGAGTCAGGGCCACACCCTGAGACAGAGTCCTTGCTCACCGGGGACTTCCCGGAGCCTGCAGCTGGGCTGCCAGGGGGCCCTGTGTCAGCATCCGGGGCCCTGGGTCCCGAGGGCCGGGGTCTCCAGAGCCTCCGTGGTCCGAGCGGCTTCTGAGGGTCATGACCATCCCTGGGTTTCTCTTCAGGGGCTCAAATGCTTGCCAGCTGCCCGCCCAGGGGCCGCCCCCTGCCTATTTCTGGAGCCCGGTGTCTGTTTCCAAGGAGGAGACTCGCCGCTGTGCAGGGGTCACCTGAGGCCCACTGCTGAGCCGACTGGCCCGGGCAGGGAGCCAGAGGCTTGCCGCCTTCACGGGACAAAGCCCTAGGGTCTTGCCGCCCACGTCTCCCAGAACCAGCTCGCTGCCTCCTGACGCTCCGGGCACACGCACTGAGGCTGACGTCACATCTGGCTCTGGGAGCGATCAGGGCAAGCCCCCAGGCTCTCCTGTCATCGGGAGACCATGTCCCCGAGCATCAGGTGTGCGGGCCCCGAGGCAGAAGCTCAGGGGACCCAAGCCAGGCTCTTTCATTGGAGCTGGGCATTTGCACGCGGCAAAGGTCAGTTTCGGTGGGTTTTCACCTGTGGGGACCAACCCTGACTGGAAATGGTCGGAGCCTCGGCTGGAACACCTCCAGGACGGCCAGCCTTCCCAGGAGGGGCTGCAGGCGTAGGAAGCGGGGTGGAGAGTGAGAGCCAGCCTGGCGCACCCAGGGCAGGGATGGAGGGATGGCACAGACGAGCGGGGACCAGAAAGGCAGAGGCACGGCCTCCTTCCCAGCTGTGTCCACCCAGACGGAAGACAGACACCCAACATGGGGCAGAGAAGTGCCCGGTAAAAAGCAGCCTCCCCAGGGTAGACCTCCCCAAGGCCCGGAGGGGGTCACCTTAAAGCGGACCCCTGAGCCCTGCTCCTGGCCTAGTGCCAAGGCCCCTTGGGGTTCACTAGGTGAATACCTGACGGAAGAATGAACGAATGAATTCAGGCTGTGCCGCCCACGAGCTCACGGTAAACACGGCCTGCCTGCCCCGTCCCCTCCAGATGCACGAGATTCCATGAGAATCACACCAAAGGAGTTCCACTCGTGACAGTTACAGATTGCTTCCTGCCCTCCGCGGGGCGAGAAAAACAGAGCAGAATGAAGCCCCTTCATTCTCATGCAGAAAAGCGGCCGGCACAAGGGCTGATCACAGCGGGAGCCATGACGGTGACGGTGACGGAGTCACCGCTGACCTTCTGTTCCAAACGGACGCGTGGTCCCCCACCTCTCACCTGCTCCCCCAAGTCTGTTTCCCGGATGGCTGCTTCCTATTGTCCCCGAAAACCTGCCCTGAGCTTCTGCCTGTTCAAAGTTGTTCCAGGAAAATGTTGACCCTGAGCTCAGAAAAGCAGACCCTGCGTAGGGCATCGCAGACGGCGAGGGGCTTAACTGTCCCCAGATTTTACAACGGCCAGGTGAGGAGGGAGCGATGCGTTCAGGGAGGCGACAGGTGTGGCTTTTCTCTGGGCCCCCTCTCCCCGCAAAGCCGTTGTAACATTTGAATTGGTTGTCAACACTTAACAAGAAGGGAATTTTACGTAAAAATCTAGATTTCTGGCTTCTCTTAAAAATTCGTGAGATCCCGCAACGGGGCCCCACATTCACACAGGAGAGCAACTGGCCAGGACTGAGAAGTGGGTGTCCCCCTCATGACCCTCACCCCCCAGGTGACCACTTCCCCGCCCGGCCAGCCCCACCGGCCTGGGTCCCACGCCTGGCTCCCGGGGACGCCATTCCGTGGCTGACGACGGAGGCCCAGGACAAGGCCGGCCCGGGATGGGAGGTTCGCAGGGCCCAGCCAGCGCCCAGCCGCCCTGCCCCTGCCCTGCGGCTCCTTCTCCCGCCGCCAGCAGCCTCGCCTTCCCACTGAGGCACGGAAGTCCCACGGTGCCGCGGTGGCTCACCTGTGGATGCGGCCCCAGGGAAGCAGGCCAGGGCTAGCCAGCTGAGTGTCAGCATCGCCTCGAAGGAGAAATCCTCTCTGCTGGCAGTTCTCATCCTGGCGGAGTGCTCCCTGAAACTGAAGCACGCCGAGTGAGGCCCGGACCGCAGCGGGCCGGAGCGCGTGGACGGGACAGGCAGAGACAGGGCCACCGGCTCACATGGGGGCAGGGCCAGTGGGCACGTGCTGGCCAGCCGGGCAGGGTCCTCAGCCGCCATGGGGCACGCCAGCCCCGTCCCCGTCCTGCCCAGGGCCTACAGCTCAGAGACCCGGCCACGGATGGAGTTTCATCCTCGCCACCTGCACTCCCACCCCGCCGGATGAAGCCTTTTTCTTGAGGAACAGAGAAAACGAAGGAGCAAAAATATTCCCTTGCAACATGAGCTGGAAATCAGATGTCCCGAACTTGCTGTGTGAGCTCAGCTATTTTGATTGACTTCTCTGAGCCTCAGTTTCTTAATTTGGAAAACGAGGCTATGGACCGGCTGAATTCTAATCCTCACTCCATTTTTATCAGTCTACACTTCTAATACATCTTGATAACAAGCCTCGATAACATGATGTCTGTGTTATAACCCTCTGTGTAGCCCCTAGCCGAAGGAAGATGAGGCGGTGATAACTGTCCCCCAATTGTTCCCTCTTTCCTTGGGAAACGAACCCCTGACTTTGACCTGGGTATCTGGCCACCTAGTCTAAAGGCTACTTTTCCAGCCTCTCTTATATAAGTGGTACAACGGCCTTGGAATTAAGCCCTAGTATGCTGTGTGAACTCCAGGAAATGTCCTTAAGGGAAAGAAGGAAGCCCCTCCTCCCTCTGTCCTCCCTCTTGCTGACAGGAATGTGGGTGTGATGGCTGGTTCTCCAGCAGCTATCTTTGGCTACATAGTGGGAGCCATGAGGAAGATGGCAAAGCTAATGTAGAGATATGTCGAGGCCCTGACCCTGCGGAGAACAGAACTGCCCTAGGCTGAGAATTTATTTTTATGTGTGAGAGAACTAAATTTCTGTTTCATTAAACTTTTATTTTATTAAAGCTATTTGTCTTTTTCCTTTTACTCCTATAGACAGTGAACATGGGACTCTGTCTAGATAAACCTCAAGACAGGAACTTTAAAAAGAAGATGCCAGATTCTCCTTTCAGAAAAGAATGCACCCAGAAAACATGTCTGTCCCTCTGTGGCCACACCGATGGCTCAGACTGGGCTTGGGGGGTGGTGACCAGCTCTGGCTTCCCTGCCACGGTCCCTGGTCCTATCCTGGGCTTGATGGCAGCTGTGCCTAAACACGAACATAGTTTCCCTCATGAGAAAGGGGCCCAAATCCCTCTCACTCCACACGGGCTCCCCCCACCCCAAACTAGCTCTGGGACAAATGTGGCCATTCCTGGCCTGGGGTGCTCCGGGGGAGTTGGGGAAGGCAGGAGGTCTGAGCAGGGCCCCCCACGCTGGACCTGTGTCCTTCTGCGCAGGTGTGAGGGGAGGTGGGGAGGGGGAAACTGCCACCCTCAGACTCAATGCCCGCAGTGCGCTCCCTGCCTGGCCTGGGCCTGGCCTGCGAGAACAACAGGCCCCTTCTCGTCCCTCGGCCGGCCACTGGAGGCACGCGTCACGGCCGCTGGGAGCGGGGCCTTTCCCACGGCCCCCAGAACGGGGTGTCTCCTTTCCTGCCGTCTGTGATAGAAAGGAGGGGCGGCAGGGACCGGAGAGCTGCACGGCCGTCAGGGCAGAGCCCGAGCCCCGCTCGGAAGTCCCGACCAGGTTAGGAAAACCAGAGGTCGCTTGTTGTTGCTGCAGAGAGGCCCCCCATCCCCAGGGGCTCCTCCGAAGGGCACCCCGACTTCCAGACTGTAAGCCAGCAGCTCCGCTTGCTGACGGAATGAGACCGCTCCTGGGGTGGAGGGACGGGAATGGGAGGCGGCGTGGTGTGGGCACCCCTTCTGCCCAGCTCCAGGGGGGCCCCGGGAAAGCACTTGTCTGTGGGCCTCAGATTCCCACGCAGAGAGGTCGTCGGGCATTCAGGGGCCCTGCAGCTGACATCTTCTGATGACGTCATAGGTTATTTCAAAGATATCTCACGCGCTCACACACACGTACACACGCACACGGACACATGCACACACACATGCACACGCACACAACCACCTTCCAGGCGGAGATACACGCGATGCTCCTTGGGGGCTGAGGCTCGAAACCTCTTTCCCCCAACATTCAGGAGGCCTCTGCTGTGTGTGTGTCCAAGCCGCGGGAGACAGAGAGGCCTCCTGCCCGGAGAGCTGCAGCCCACGCGGCCGGGGTGGGGGACAGGCCTCTGCGCTTTCTGTCCCAGGAGCGGCTCCAGCCCCAGAGTCCAGAAACCCCGACGAACAAGCTCCTGAAGCGAGTCCCCAGAGTTTCTTGGACTTCACCCTCGAGCTCTTCCCCAGGGGAGGCCGGCGTGGTCCACTGCTCACTCAGACCTTTCTGGAGACAGGAGCTGAGAGTCTGCTGGCAAGATGCGGTCCTGACCCAGTTCCCGGCAGCCGGAGGCCGGGAAAAGCACGCACTGGCTCACAGCGCTAGACACTTCCGCAGGACGCTGCGGGTCTGAGGCCGGCTGACTGAGCGGAGCTGCTCCTTGGAGGGGGTGGCGACCAGAGCCGTCCGCAGAGCCCGCAAGGAGGAAGAGGGCACACGGGCCATTGGGAGCACCAGGATCGGCCGTACGAGTGCAGGGGCCCAGACAGCGGCACTGCTGCAGTCCTGCCGTGGCCCGGCCGCATGCTCCCCAGGCCTCGTGGGGACGACAGACACTGCCTCTGCCCACCTCTCCCACCGTCACGTGCCAGGGGCCTGCGTGTGGTTCTTCCTGCAGTTCGTGGGTCTGGGGCTTCGCACCTGCAGAGAGAGGGGAGCAGAGTGTCGTCCGAGCCTCTGGAGAGCCCCTGCATCCTGGCTCGGACCGCCCACAACAGAGGCACGCGGGCCCCCAGGGAGATCGGCGGCCCGTCTCGGGGGATGAGAGCCCAGACAGCCGCCTCTCCCGTCGAACCGGCCCCGAGGCGAGGCTGGTGTCGCACACGCCCGGACAAGGCTGGCCCAGCCCCTGGCAGGACGGTGGGGTCCTGAGTCCTCAATCCTGGCCACACCACCGGAAAAACCCTCGGACCACCTGAGCTCCCTTTCTTGGTAAAATCTAACCTAAAATACACCCTAAGGTCCAAGGTCCCTGTGGGATGAAAAGAGATGCCTGGGCTGCCGCCAGCCTGAAGGCCAGCCCGTGCCGTCATTCGAGGACGGCCCGTGGGGCTGAGGCGGCCAGACCAACCTGCACAGGTTCAGCTTAGAACCCCTTCTGGACAAGAACCCGCAGGCCCACCTCAGCGGCCACCAGAGCTCGTACGAACAGGAAGGCAGAGCCCAGAGCCCTCGTTCCCGCCAGGCAGGCAGGGACTCGTTAGAACGCCGCTTCTGACCCGGGGGGTCTGGGGTGGCCTGATTCTGCCTTTCCAACCTGCTCCCAGGGGAGGCTGCGGCTGCCGGGCCGTGGGCCGGGCTCTGAGCAGCGAGGATTTCCTCGTGTGTTTTTTTAAATTTTATTTATTTGACAGAGAGAGAGATCACAGGCAGGCAGAGAGAGAGGAGGAAGCAGGCTTCCCGCTGAGCAGAGAGCCCGATATAGGCCTCCATCCGTGGGTGTATCAAGGGTGTCTGAGGCCTGGGTTCACTATCCGAAGGCAGAGGCTTAACCCAGAGCCCCCCAGGCGCCCGGGTTTCCTCGTTTTACAGATGGGCAAACTGAGGCACACAGAGCAGAAGACCGTTGCCTGTGTTGGTCGGGAGCAGCAGATGGAAATATAATTGAGCATCTGAGAGGAGACTTTCTGTCCCACTCAAACTTAGGGGACACGTGTCACCTTCCCGCCTCCCTGCTTGCTTGGGGAGGGGGAGGCGGGTCGGGGGAGACAGGGCGCCCCTGTTCGGGCCCCCGTGTCAGTTGAGGCATTCCTTCAGGTCATCGTTTGGATAGTGATCCCAGGCCTCAGACACCCTTGATACACCCACGGAGGCTAAAAATTCCTTCCCCAGCCGAGACGCCTGCTTGGATGCGGGGGTTCCCTCTAGGGACTGGGCCAAGCCACCTGCACGTGAGCCACGGAGGGAGACGCTGTGGCTCCGCGGGAGGAGAGCACTGCGCACCGAGGCTGCCCAGCCCGGGACGGTCACACACAAGTCCTTTGAGTCCTGCAGAGCCCCCATCGCACCGCCGACCCGGATCCTGGGGCCGACAGCATCATGGCTTCGCTGCTTGTCTTGACCCCCGGAGTGGGCACGATGAGGGCACCGGGGGACCAGAAAGGGAAGACCCTCCACCCTTAAATGGTCCCTGGTCCCATCACCTGATGCCACAGGCAGGGGAATCGAAACGATGAGCATAGCCCTCCCTGCACGCAAGATAGTTCCCACAGAAGAGCCAACACCTCACGACCCGCTGGGGCTTCAACCCTGGGGCAGAGAATTCAGCGGCAGCCACAGCTCTGACGGCTCTTTGTTCGGGGCTGTGTGGCCAAAGCAGCCGCTGCTGGTCACGTGTGGCTCCGTCGATCTACATTCAACACCGGTGACCCTGAACACGCGGCCCCTCTATGCTCCGGGGCTCCCTCGTCAGTGCTCAGGGGCCCTCTGCGGCTGGTGGTCAGCCACCGTCCCGGGCGGTGCAGTGAGAGCGTCTCCGTCGCTGCAGAGACTGCGAGCACGTCGGTGACCACGACCTCAGCCCCCCACCCCGCCCCTGCCCCCCGGGGATCTCTGCAGCCTCAGCCCCCCAGAGCGCCTGGCTCCCGGAATCGGAAGCTCCAGGACGGGGGGAGCTGGCCATCTGGGTGGGAGCCAGCCCTCCCGGGGACGCTCCCGTGCACACACATCGGAGAACAGTGTTCATTCTGCTCAGGAGACACACCTGTCAACCGGGAGCTCGGTGCTGACCTCGTGAGTGTTGGACAGCATGCTGGCGACACGCTGACCGTTCCGGCGGGGTCACCAGGCAGAGCCAGGTGGCAGCGCCCGGCCGGCTGTGGAAGAGCCGTGCGTGGTCGGAGCTCAGTCCCCCTGGCTGGGGGGGCACCGCTGGACGGGACGGAAGGAGACGCTCAGGTGCAGAGCACGGTGCCCGTGCCACAGTGCCCGGATGCCATGGTGCCCAGATGCCATGGTGCCCGGATGCCACAGTGCC
>PITA01034149.1:0-11960 GCA_004023965.1 Spilogale gracilis | reverse complement strand
AATTGGTAGGGATTGCAGTGGGTGGGGAGGACACCATCTCATTACCATCCCGTCTTCCTTTCTGCATTGGCAAATGTCTGTTTTGGAAAGCTAGTCCTGGGGTCGTAAAAATAAAAAAGCCTCTGGGCATAACAAAGTGGCTCAGTTATCTGCAGCGGGCAGGGCTTCCTGCTGGAAAGTGAGCCCCAGGGAGAGGTAGCTCCACCCAGCCTGAGGTCAGGTGGCCCTCCTCCTCTGGCCTGGAGTCTGTGACTGCCTACAGAGGACCCAAAGCTCCCAGGGGACTCAAGAGATCCGGCAGCTGCTCCTCAGCCAGAGTCCGGGCCGGTAGGGTTAGAAATCTGCTGTCACTGTGTATCTCCAGGTCACCCGGGCTCCGTGCAGAGCTGAGTTTTTGTTCAAGGTGTTCCCTCATATGATCTAGAGATACCTCTCCTTCTCCTCCCAACCCTCTCACTTGTAGGTTTGGGGTCATTTACTTAATTTGCCCAAGTGGATCCACACAAGGAGAGTAAATGGATGTGTTGCCCCCTGATGCTCAGGGGTCCCAGCAAGCCTAGCATTTCTAAACCTTCCCTGGAGATGCCTGGGTCGTTGGGAAAAGGCATCAGTTTAGACTCCGGAGATGTAAGTTCCAGTGCCATTTCAATCACTGATTTATTAAACAGGGCTTAACCTTTCTGGGATGATAGATGAGAAAGTACTTTTTTAACAAAGAGTTTTACGATCACAGAGTGTTCTACTATATAAAGAAAGCCCATTAAATTGCCAAAGGCATGATTCTTCATCTTGTTTGGCCTGAACCTCTCTCTGGGGCACATTTTCCATCTGGGAATATCTGTCTGGAAGAAAAGCCAATGCCTCCTTTCAAATATTTCCCTTCACTGCAAATAGCCTTTCACAGGACTCATTGCCATTACCTTGGAGCCGGCAGGCCTGGCATTCAGCCCACATGCCCAGAGAACAGCCGTGTCTATTTTTCAAATACTGAAACACTTCTGTGCCTACTGCTAGCTAGTGGGTGCCCTGAGTGTCTTCTCTCCCTAAGATCCAACAACTCAAAGAAATAACTCCAGCCCAGCAGGAGGGTCTCTGAGACCCTGCTGCAACACAGAAGCTAATTCTTCTCTGATTTTTAACACCATACCTGCCTTTCATGTATTACAGCTAGAAGATGTATAACTACAAAGCAATGGATCTAAGTTTTTAAGGAATAGCAGTATTAAATATGCAAATAACAATCTCGTTCTGAGGCTTGGTTTCAAAATGACTTCTGGCTTAGGCGGAAAGCAAATCCTCTCTCAAAAGATAAGATATGGCAATCAGTAAGGGTTTATAAAAGAACATGATGGCAGCCTCAGTGACAAATAACAGTGCCCAAAAACTCTATCAAGCAGTAATAGCATCATTGGAGTCTACAGTCTTGTAAAGGGAAGAGTTTTTCCCCACATGCTTAATAATTAATAATAAGGGAAATTTTAATATTTCTGGATATCAGGGAATTATCAGTTTTTAGATGTGATAATGATACTAAGTTAAGTGTTTTAAGTCTATTTTAAAGATATATCCTTCAAATTATTTACAGATGAAGCATAGGATGGAAGGGATTTGTTTCCAAATAATCTAAAGACAAGGGTTTAGGGGGCTGGGTGAAGGGGGGAGCCAGTGATGAGTAAATGGGGTTCTTTATACTATTCTCTCCACTTTGGAACATGTTTGGAATTCCTCAAACTAAAAAGCTAAGAAAAATTGTTTTCAGTCTGTTCCCCCCTAACTGCTCCTGGTAGGTAAGATATAGCCCCTAAGGATTCACAGCCTCAACACTAACCATATTGCTGTGGAAAATCTCTTATTTTCTCCTATGCCCCAGTTTCCTGTCTGTAAGATGCACATAATCCTAACCTTCCCACTCCCTGCCCCCCCCAGACACACACTCACACTCTCACACACGCTCACACTCACACACACATTCCCAAACAGGCTAGGAGGAATCTAAACAAGATAACATGTATAACATTTTGAACTCCTTGGGAGAAAGGTACAACATAAATAAGACATCATTAGGACCTCAGCAGCCAGAAGTGTTGGTGAAGTTCAGTTTAGATGATTCAGAATTCCCAGAATCCCCACAGATTTTTCAGAAACTACCTCATGCTTAGTTTTCTAAGCCAGCTGAAAAAAAAAAAAAAAGGAGCAGAAACAAAACACCCCTGCTTCTACACAGGAGGCGTTTAGCAGCTCTGTTTACTCCTCCGACACAAAGCCTTTGTTTATGTGTGACAGATGGTAGTAGATGCTTCTCTCCTCTCTCTCTACCTCCCTTCTACCCTCCCTCCCTCACTTCATTTGATCCCCTCTGTTTCTTTGTCCTCCTCCATTTTTGCTTTCCTCCAATACTTGGTGCCTTACACCACTTTCCTTGATCTTACTCAAGGACCAACAAGAAGGGTCAGACAGAATGCCACTCCTTTGGCCGGGCTGACCGTCAGGTTTATTCCATCAGGCTGCATGAACACAGTCACTTCCTGGATCAGAGCACTAATATTTAAAATATATGTATATATATATACATATATTTTAAATTTATTTATTTGAGAGAGAGAGAAAGAGAGCATGGTGGGGAGAGGCAGAGAGGGAGAGTGTCTCATGCAACTCCCCACTGAGCACGGGGCCAATGCGGGGCTCCATCCCTTGACCCTGAGATGATGACCCAAGCCAAAACCAAAGAGTCAGATGCTCAGCCAACTGTGTCACCCGGGCACCCCGAAATACATTTTTGGGGGCAAAATAACACACCTTTGATATTATAGGGGGCTCACAGCAAACATTAAAAGACCCATAAGTATTTGCATGGCAGATTTCCATTGGTTCCTTTCTCAGAGTAATCGTAGTCAATGCATTCAGGTACACACATGTTCCTTCAGACGCCGTCATTCCCAAAGAACAAATGTAGACAGAGCCTCTTACTCAATACATACTGTGATCAGCACAATCTATGAACCAGCCTGTAGAGGGCAGGTGTGAAAGACTGGGCACGCAGCAGTATTCTCTCTGTCCACATGGAATGCCATCTCTGCCCTCAGCCTGTTTCCTAGCCTGTTTCTTTTATTGTAAAGTGAAGGTATTCAAGCAGATTTGTAGATTCCTTCCAGCTCTAAATGTCTAGGATTCTATGAGGCTCTTAGAGAACTTCCATAAAGCAGTCTACCTGACAGCACCACACCTTGTGGGGGCAGGGGAAGCGCTGTCAGAATCAAAGCACGTTTGAATGAGACCCGTGTGACGGCAGAGCAGAGGGCTCAGAGGCAAAGGGAAAAGGAAAAGGAAATGGTATCCAGTTCGGCAGGGAAACAACTTGCTTATAAGTAGGGTCTGAGAAGGGATCAGATGGAAAGAATTGATAGAACAGAGAGCAAGTGGAATAGTAGGCAAGATTTGACCCCTGCCTCAACGTCTAAGAGAAAGAAATAGCAAAAAAGCAAAAATGGACAAAAGAGCTGTATGCCTGTTGATTCCACCTGATCTCCTGAAATTTATTTTCAGGTCTCAAACATGCTTTCAACAGAGGCATTCCCAAGCAGGAGCATACTGGCCCTTTTAGAAGGGGCCTTAACTTGATGCCTTGGGTAATAACTAGCCCCCATGGTTAGAAAGAATAAAGATCCATGTTCAGAAAAATGAATCACTATTTGAGAGTAGCTACATCTGCAAATGATTAGCTGTAGGGTTTATTACCAATTAGGACTGTAAATCTCTGCTTACTTTGGCTCCTGGAAAGTTGATTTCACTGGGGGATGGGGCAGGGGATGAGGAAAAAGTCATTTGAAACAAAGAGGGAGAAATCCAAGTTTAAAAAGACCCACTTCAAATTCAAAAGGAGCAGGATTTCTCAAGCACCAAAGAGGAAAGCAGAACTTGACCTTGTGGTTCTAAGTAAACAGCTGTGCAGATGCCTTCAGGGCTAGCAAAGTCAAACAGAGAAGTGCCACTCAGAAGAGGGTGTCTGGGGTCTGGAAGGGGATTGCGTAACTGAGTGGCATCGGGTGGCCAAGCCCTAATATGGCCAGTGTGGGCAACAGCACTGCGTGCCTCGGGAGCTTTAGGCTCCTGGTCGGAGGGATTCCCAGTTTGGGCTGACCACTGGACCCACCTGCGAAGTTTTAAAACATACCTATGCTTTGATCACACTGCAGACGGCTTAAATTAGAATCTCTAGGGGTGGGGCTTGGGTGTAAGGGTGGTTCAGAAACTCCTCAGGTGACCCTCCAGCTGAAGTCAGGGTTGAAAGCCACTGCTTATCTCATTCCAGCCCCATGGCAACCCCATGTTATAGGTACAGTGACTATCATGAAGAGAAAACAGGGCATAAAGAGGATAAGTAACTGATCCGGTGTTACACGGCTAATAGTGATGGAGGCAGGATTTGAAACCAGGGCTCACACTCTTAATCATCATGCCCTATGACCCCCCAAGGCTCTGGATCTCAGCTATTCCAAGCTCTAAGCCTCCATGAGCTCTTCAAGATAGAAAATGGGGATTGTCAAACGATTTTTTAGTATTTATTTATTTTGAGAGCGAGAGAGAGAGAGAGAGAGAGCATGAGCAGGGGGGGGCAGAGGGAGAGGGAGAGAGAATCCCAAGCAGACTCTGTGCTGAGCAGACCTTGAGATCACAACCGGAGCAGAAACCAAGAGTTGGATGCTTAACCAACTGCCCCACCCAAGCACCCCTCAAACTATTTTTATATGTCATTTCAGAAAAATTATAATAGAAATGAAACATTAGCCCTTATTAATGCTCCATATTACCTAAGAAAACGAGTTTCTTCCATTGCGTGGAAGGACATCAACTAAGGAGTTTGCACTGGAAATTTCATGTTCATCAGTTCTCATTCATTCATTCAACAAACATTAAGTGCCATTTTCCACAGAGTCTCTAAAGTAGAACCACCCTGGGCAGATAATCACACAGCAGACGTTCCAAGGGCCGTCCCAGTGGCAGGCACCAGACCCTCGACGAGCCCACAGATGAGAGCAAAGGGCTCTGAGTGGCACTAATACAATGCTCCTTTGGTGAGTGAAAAATGGCAAAGTAAACCATGCGGCGGTAGGAGCGCACGGCTCAGGGATGAAATAAAAGATGACGTCCCTCACTGGGGGCATAATAAAACACTACAGGAAGGTTGGGGAGACGCTGTGGGTGATTCACAAACATTTAAGCCAGGGTGGAAAATGCAAATTCCTAATTGGCACCTACATGAGTGTAGTGATACAGGAAGGTGGGGACAGAGGTGACTAGAGAGCCCGCATTCTATCTAAAGAGCAGCTAGCGCTCACCTCCAGCCACAGCTGCCCTCTAGGAAGTGGGAGTAGCTTCGTGAGGTCTTCTGGCATTTTTAGGGGAAGCTGTAAATATGGGTTGCTTAATGCAAAATAGCCCAATTTTTAAATGACATCGAGTTTGAGTCTTTTCCAGACACGATGCAGACCAAAGAAAACACATCCACCGCTAACTCCGCTTTCACCATTGAGCACCCCTCCCCCGCTCTTCCCAGGGATCCCAGAGCAACTGCTTATTCGCCTGTGCTTCTCCCTCCCTGCAGGTATGCTCATTTATTTCGGGTACGGCATCTGGAACAGCACCCTGGAAATCAGCGCCCGAG
The DNA here is from genome assembly GCA_004023965.1 of Spilogale gracilis. Classification (NCBI taxonomy): domain Eukaryota; kingdom Metazoa; phylum Chordata; class Mammalia; order Carnivora; family Mephitidae; genus Spilogale; species Spilogale gracilis. The sequence goes on along the minus strand of PITA01034149.1, from coordinate 6,298 downwards.
AAGAGGCCCTGCATCAAAGCACGTACCAGCGCTACGACGTGGACGACCCTTTCTCGGTGGAGGAGGGCTTCTCCTATGCCACGGAAGGCGAGAGCCAGGAGAACTGGGGCGGGCCAGCCGAAGACAAAGGCTTCTATTACCAACAGATGTCAGATGCTAAGGCCAACACCCGGACAAGTAGCAAAGCAAAGAGCAAGAGCAAACACAAACAGAACTCAGAGGCCCTGATTGCAAATGATGAGTTAGAGTACTCTCCAGAGTAGGAGCAAGCACGCAAGAAATGTGTAGAAATGGTGGTGATTCCTTTTCAGTAACTTAACCCATGGGCTAGAGGGTGAAAACTTTTTGGCTCTCATTTCAAAAATCCAGCCTTTCCCTAGAGTCAGTCCCCAGTCATAGCCTGTCATTTGCTACTTTTGCTCTTCAGGATAGTTCTGTTGAAGGGTTTAACCTGGGTTTCATCACTGATCCCCTTGAAAAAAAAAAAAAAAAAAGCTAAACCAGAGGCGGCAAGAAATTCTATCTTAGGTGTGACCATCAGAGCTGATGGCAGCAAGCGTTTCCTAGGCCTTTGCTTTGCTGGTTGAATCTTTTTGCTTCTTGTGGAGACCCCAGAAGCAAGAGGCTCACTTTTGGGGCCATACTGAGGCTGCAGCTCCTCCTGGAGATGTGCCAAAGCAGGGGGCTGTGAGCACGAGGCAGCATTTCTACCACCGGGATCACGGGGGCAAAGGTCCTCCAAGCATGCCCTGCTGAGAGCTGCTTCCCTGAGGACATGGGCAGGTGAACATGGGCACTTGCTCGGCAAGCAACACTTGGTCCTGAAGTCTCACAAAAATGAATTCATGGAGAAGACACATGCTTCTTTTTATTCACCAAGGTACTCCCAGTCTCTAAACTCTCACTTTAGGATCCAGCAAAGGATCACCATTTCCCCCAGAGGTCTGAGTTACCCTAAGGCAATCTTGCAGACCCAACAATATGGTAAGGAGCACTATCAAAGCTCTACTTCAATGCCCAGGAAAAAAAATCCACTAACCATCTCTTGCGGTGAAGGCCAGAAGGGCGCTGGCAGAAATTAACTCTCTGTCATCCCTTCTCTTTGACCAGCCTCTCAGCTCCTGCTGATAGAGTGAAAGGGGGCAAAGTTGGAACATGATCTCATGGCATGAATGTGCCTTGAAGAAGTAGGCTGTTTGTTTTCTAATCGGATAAAAATCTTTACAAGAAGTGACCCAGCCGCTGAGATCACATTGCAAATTTTATCTCAGATTTCCAAAATTATAAATTGTGGAGTTTGTTGAGATTTGCTACCACTTGAGCGGTGGGGAAGCCTCTGAAAACAAAGCTGTTGAAGCTCAGCTACTGAGGTCATGGCATTCCAAGAGATCACATTTCACTTCTGACCCTTGCTCCTCCGAGTAGCTTTTAGATATGTATTTTGTCTGTTCTTTCCAGAGCAGGTTCACTGAAGCCCAGAGAATTGCCTACCTGTTAAGGTCTACATCAGGCCCTAAGAGGGGCTCTTAAAGGAATATTCTCAGAAATAACCTAGATGAGAGAATGTGTGACAGGAAAAAACACATGGCCTATCAATTCTACTCTTGGGTCCCTGGGATTCCCGCGGCTGCCCTGAATTGTGCACCTGTGAACGTGAAGGCACGGTTGCAATCCAGCTACCTACAGTCTTTGTGGGGTTTTCCTGGAAGGAGGGGTAAAATAACAAATTTCTCGCCTTTTCTCTCCCGGATCTAGCATTATGTCAGAAGTTTTCCAGAATACATCAACTAATGTGAAATCTATTCTTTGTTAAAAGCTTGAGGTTCATACCATCCTGGAATATTTAGGATTACGGACAAGAGGCAAAAGTCCATTTTATCGCTCAGTGAACTCTGATTGAGACTACACCAAGTCCTAAGCAATGGGAATAAAATGAAGGGTAGCATTCTACCATTGAGGGCCCCCAGGGCAGGGAACAAGCAGCACTGGCACTGACAAATGCAGATAAAATCACCAAGCCTCACAAGTCTTCCTGGTTGGTGCACTGGGCTTTAATATAGAATAAAATAAGAGGTCAATTGAAAATAGTTATTTTTTAAAACATGATTTTAAGAAAATTACATATTGCACCCATGGCCAATGAATGCCAGTAAACTCAAGTAACTCCTATTTTCTAGAACTTCTTTTCCATTTCTCTGTATTAATTGCTTAGAATTCTGGTTTCCTGGGGTCATTTTGTCAACTTAATGTAATGCATGGCAATGCCATGTTTTCTCTTCCCTAAACTTACCCCTAAGGATACAGTGCCTGGTCTGTGAAACATACCCTTGGGGATGAACTGTGGATGAATTATCAGTAGTTTCTAGTGAATACAAAGTTTTGAACTAGTTTTGAGACTCAACAAATCTGCCTAAACTAAATACAATGTGTGAAGCCTGAAATATCCAGATAGGTGAAGCCTGAAATATCCAGATAGGTGGGGTGGGGTTATATTCATTAAAAATGTCCAAAAGGAAACATGGGTGCAAAATAACAAACTCTTTTTTTTTTTTAAGATTTTTATTTATTTATTTGACAGAGAGAAACACAGATTGAGAGGGAACACAAGCAGGGAGAATGAGAGAGGGAGAAGCAGGCCTCTCACCCAGCAGGGAGACCGATGCGGGGCTCGATCCCAGGACTATGGGATCATGACCTTAGCATAAGGCAGTCCCTTAACCAACTGAGCCACCCAGGTGCCCCAAAATAACAAACTCTTAATATGGATGAAAGAGCTCTCTTTTAGTAGTGAGGATTAAGTATGAAGGCAGATGTATGAAATTTCTGTAGCATGAGGAGAAAGAATAGAGTTAGCACCATTGGTATTCATTTTGTGCAGAGCTATCCTGGTTCTTGAGAACTTTTTCCCAAGTACTAGCTACTTCTTTTTATAATCTTGGTCTCTATTTCTCTAGTCATCTCCTTAGCAATCTTAGTTTAAAAAAAAAAAAAAGAGTATGATAGAAAAAGATTTTTTTAAGGTAAATTGACAAGTTTTTGTTCATGTTTGCCAGCCTCTGTGAAGTGGTCCCAGGTTTCCCAATGCAGTTTCAAATACCATCAGTTACTAGAATGATATTAGTGTTTCCTAGCAATTTTCTCAAGGCCACGTTAGTGGAATCATATTAAAAGTAAGATCACCTTATAATTACCATAGAAACTTGGGCTTCTTGAATGAAGGAAGGAAGACCTACATTTTATTGAATTCTTCTCTCCTGCAAGAGCTTTTCCAGGGAGGTTTCATCATGTGAATTAGTAGTATGGAACTAATTACTTGATTTTGGGGGGGGGGTAATTGTATTCTATTTATTGGTACTCTGCTTCCGTTCAGAAGGATTTCAAGGTGGCTATTAAAATACATATAACGCAAAAATAAGCGAGGAACTTGGGTAAGTAAAAACAGAAATAGAAAGGATAAGACGAAGCTACGGTGTGTTTAGTACACAAATGCAACATTTAGATATGCATTGCTAAATTTGCTGGTGAGGTGGCAACTTGAAAAATAATGAAATTGTGAGTAATGACCAGAAGAAATAGTCCTGCGTGATAAGAACAAATCTCTCCCATGAGAACAGAGGATAGCATAGATCACTGAAACCCACATATAAGCCTCAGACTTAGTTTTTGCCAGCAACATGTGCCTGGCATAGAGTCGATGTTCAATAAATATGTGATGATTGGAGGATGGTTAAATAGATGGATGAAAGGAAAAGGAAATACCATTTATTCAAGAATTTTTTGTGGAGTCCTTATCTGTGCTATGGCCTAAGACATGGGGGAAATAAGATATATAAGATATACAAATAAAAATCATTGTGAAGGTGACACATTGAGATGAGGAAATTACAATGTGCAACGAGAGTTCAAATATGGAAAAGACTTTCTTCTACTGGGAAAAATGACAGAGAAAGCAGTCCATGTGTTGAGCCCTGTGGAATGGGCAGAATATTTCCACCAGGTAGAAATAGGGGAAAGGCTTGCCAAGTGGAGAATCAGCATGAGTAAGATGGAGACAGGCTTTAATAGTCACCTGACTAATAATGTTTACTGTGACTCCGTCAAGGGAAAGCAAGAAGCTAGTTTGACAGGAGCTTATGATGTATGCATGATTGATCTATGGAACAATGAAAAATAATGCTGAGAAGGTGGCAAGGGCTTATTCACAGACGGACTTGAACAGCAAACTAAGTTGGCTGGCTGTCCTTGGGTGGGGAGGCACCAGGGAAACGGTGGACGTGTGAATCAGGGAGGGTTGGGCTTTAGGAAGCTGCAGCAGGGGCTTCATCCACTTGTGTAAGGATCTAACAGACTTCATATAGATTTAATATGTTAAGGAGGGGGAAATCCAAATTAATGCAATGTATGATTGATTCTTCTTTGGAATCCTGTCTGATTTCATCATTAACCTGAAAGAAGCATAGTCATTTAAAGTGTAGACAGACAATACAAACTTATTCAGTCATTTTAAAGTTTTCAACAGTAACTTTAAACAACCGTACCTAACAATTTTTTCTAGCTAACTAAAAAGTAAAACTTCAGCTCGGGATTTTATTCAGCATGAGCGCAAGGCCACTTTGAACTGGTGAAAGGAATCAGATGATAGAATTAGGTAAAGAATCCAATTCTATGGCTTAGTAACAAACTAACAGCTGATCAAATGTCTACGTCATGGTCATGATGTTAGATATACAGGAAGAAAAAGTTGTTGAATTTAACAATGCATTTCTGTCGATATAAGCCCAGCAATTACTGGGAAACAAAACACAAACTCCTTCAAAGAAGTGTCTTTCCCCTATTCTTCTGAAAAGGACTGATAAACTTGACCTCCTTCACGTCACGTTTTCTGGACATTTACAAAAACATACTTTTTCTCTGCATTATAAATAGGAGCTACAGGAGTATGAGAATCAGCCCACAAGACTAGAAGAAATGGCTGTCCCCTCTCCCCAGCTTTTACCTGGGACTGAGATGTCCCTGGAAGCCCATGGACAGGTTCACCTAGTTTTGTATCTCGGAACGGAGAAGTCAGAAGTCAGGGAGCACGTCCAAATCCAGGACTGGGACCAACTCACTGAATCTGGGCAGAGGGAATGGCCCACTCTTGGATGTAAGCTTTCAGGCTAGCAAACAATCCAGAGATGGCCTTAATTTCTGATGCTGATGGGGAACTGGGGGGACGAAGGAAACACACACCAGGGCTGCATTTCTATGTCATGCGGAACGACACCGGTCAAAGAAGGTCCTTGTGACCAACATTTTCACGGAGCCTCGGTTTCTTCTGCATGCTTGTATCTCCCTGACACCGAGGACCCATTTGTCTTTGAGGGCCCCTTGGAATCCCTAAGAGGGAGAGAGGCACCCGCTGATAAAACGGATGGCCCGGCCATGAAAGAGCCAATGTTTGTAATTAAACAGCGGGCAAAGCCATAAACAGCATCCTAAGCCACAGGAACCTGGATGTTGTTCATCCAAGAGTGGAGTTTGTATTTTTCAATTGGAATGATAATGGGGAGCAAAAAGCCCCTTTCATGTACATAACCATTGGTCCCGTATTCATTTTTTTTCTCTAAGACTCCAGAGAAGAAGCTATTATAATTCCTTCTTCTCCTGAGGAGCTACCGCTTTCTAAAATGCTTTCTTCTTCTTGCTCAGCTTGACTAACAGACACATCATTCTGAAATACCTAGGCAGCTGCCCTTGTCAAAATTCTCTGTCTAAGAAAATGTCCTTTTTTTTCTTTTAGTACTTAAAGCCCAAAAGGGATTAGTGGAAGTTTTGCAGCCCATCAAAATAAACATAATTCTGCAGTATCAACTAAAATAGCATTAGAAACCAAAATCATTAAACAGTATTCTACATGCATGGAAATATGAAACTCATAGAGGACTTTCACAAAATCAGCTTTGGGCTTGAAGTCTTCCAAAAGCAGGGAGCTGTAATTTCTTACCCTCAGAGAATACTATTATACACTCTGGTACAATATGGAGGAAAAAAATGGCTTTGTATAAGAATTAGGAAACAGGGCAGCCTGGATGTTTTCATCAGTGACTCCCTCTGTGCTTTTTTTTTTTTTTAAGATTTTATTTATTTATTTGACAGAAACACAGCTAGAGAGGGAATACAAGCAGAGGGAGTGAGATAGGGAGAAGCAGGCTTCCCGCCAAGCAGGAAGCCCGATGTGGGGCTCGATCCCGGGTCTCCAGGATCATGACCTGAGTCAAAAGCAGTCGCTCAACCAACTGAGCCACCCAGGTGCCCC
>PITA01034148.1:0-11745 GCA_004023965.1 Spilogale gracilis | reverse complement strand
ATTTATTTATTTATTTATTTATTTGATGCAGAGAGAGAGACAGGGAGAAAGGAAACACAAGCAGAGGGAGTGGGAGAGGGAGAAGCAGGCCTCCTACCGAGCAGGGACCTCAATGGGGAGCTCCATCCCAGGACCCTGGGATCACAATCCAAGCCGAAAGCAGACCCTTAACAACTGAGCCACCCAGGTGCCCCTAGTTCTTTGATTTCATTTGTCAGAGTTTTGAGGTTTTCCTCACTTAGGTTCTGTACATATTTTGTTAAGTTTATACCTAAATATTTTTTTTTTTGGTGCTAATATAATTTTTTTTTTTTTTTTTTAAGAACCAGAATTTTTAAACCTGTTCCTCTTCTGTTTGATGTAGCAGGTGTGACAATTCAGGACCCATTGATCTCCTCCAGCTTCCTCATTTTACATTTTTATCATTATTTTTATTTGAGTGTAGTTGGTATATATTAAATGAGATACAGGAATACAGCGTAGTGATTCAGCAGATTTATACATTATGCTGTATTCACTATTCCACCCTCCTTTTCAAATGAGGAAAATGAGGCCTAAAAAGAGAAACTTTTATTTCAAGGGCACACAAGGACATACTATGTAGGGAAAACCATTTTATTTTTTCTTTCAAGATTTTATTTATTTATTTGACAGAGCACAAGCAGAGGGAATAGCAGACAGAGGGAGAGGAAGAAATAGACTCCCTGCTGAGAAGGAAACCAACTCGGGGCTCAATCCCAGAACCCTTGGGATCATGACCTGAGCCAAAGGCAGATGCTTAACCAACTGAGCCACATAGGTGCCCCTTTGGCTAGTCTTAGTGATTAAACCAGGAGGGGATTTCAGAGGAGTACATCTGAGAAACCACACTAAACCTGTGATTTTTGCTTTTTAAAATGAGTTTGTTTTCGTAGTTAAAGGTAGTGACACTGACTTACCGAATTATCTGCTTTGGGATATTTTCCTACTAAATCATTTTTATAATAAACCCAATCAATTGGGGCCCCTTGATGTTTGGCTAGGAGGAGAGGCTGCAGCTAGAATGGTTCCAAAGCCCAGAGTTCTTAACCTATATGTGCCATAGTTGGAGAGTCCTAACAGTAACTTATTTGCTCATCAGCCTTTCAAAAGGCAGTAAGAGGGGCGCCTGGGTGGCTCAGTTGGTTAAGCGACTGCCTTCAGCTCGGGTTATGATCCCAGAGATCCAGGATCGAGTCCCACATTGGGCTCCCTGCTCGGCAGGAAGCCTGCTTCTCCCTCTCTCACTTCCCCTGCTTGTCTTCCCTCTCTGGCTGTGTTTCTCTCTGTCAAATAAATAAAATCTTTAAAAAAAAAAGGCAGTAAGAGATGAGAATACCCAAAGGAATTTTGTTTACATTCATCAAGGGCCTGCTATAATAAACATCTAGGAACTTATTCATGTTTATTTCTGGCTTTCCTTCCTTTACCTTTTTTCTGACTTTCTTTCGTTTTGTCTTTTCTTCTTTATCTCTTTCCTCATATTTATCTTTCTGTTTTTACTTGGCTCTTCTTTTTTCAACTACTCTCCATTGTGAATGTCTGTCTGTGTGTGTGTGTGTGTGTGTTCGAGAGAGACAGAGCACAAGGGGAAATGGGGGGCAGGAGGAGAGGCAGAAGAGAAGCAGACTCCCTGCTGAGGGTGGAGCCCTACATAGGGCTCCGTCTCACCACCCTGAGATCATGACCAGAGCCAAAATGAAGAGTTAGATGTTCAGCTGACTGAGCCACCCAGGTGCCCTGTAAGTCTGTCTTTTCTATCTTCCTTTCAGTTTCTTGCTTCTCTTCTCCCTTAATTAAACATGATTTCAAATAAATATTTTATTACTGAAGGTAATATTTATTTTAATGCGCAGTATGTCACATCACTTAAAAGTAACTGCTTTTTAACTGGTGCCTTATTCTTTATTTCAACATACTATTTATAATCCTTTGTTGAACAGCCTTTTACACAGGCCTTTTAGTTACTTGCCATGTTGGAAACCTTTGTTGTTTTCTGTTCTAGGTTTGTAAGTGTAGGAATTTAATAACCTCTGTTTATCTAAGGGGGAAAGCATTGTGTTGCATTTTACTCATCAGAATTCTCAACAGAAAACAAAGTTTTCAGTAATTCTTGCATTTTCAGTCTAGAAATGGTATCCTGAGCATTCTCCATACTAGTAGTTTCCATACTATTTTTAACAATCCATTCTTTCTAGTAAAGCAATTAGGAAATCATTTGTTAGGGACACCTGGGTGGCTCAGTTGGTTAAGTGTCTGCCTTTGGCTCAGGTCCCCACTCATGTGTATGTGTTCTCTCTCTCAAATAAATAAAATCTTTAAAAAAAAATTTTTTTTAAGGAAATCAGTTATATTATCTGTACATTTAAAGCATATATATTATTATATATGTAAAAATATATATATATACAGTTTGTTCTCTTTTATAAACAATTTAGTCCCCGTGCCATTACATAGACCAAAGCAGGGAAGGTGTTTGGGTTAGAGGTGAGAGTAGGCCATCATGGCCCAGAGTGGAGGATCAGAGCCCAAGTGATGTGAGGAGAGCACTCATGCAGGATGGGAGCAATCCGTTGTAGGGAGATGGGGACGGACAAGGGTAAGGATGGCATCCACATGATACAGAGTAGGTAGCCCAGTATGGGGAATTGGAGGGGAGAGCAGCCCAACATAAAGAGTAGAGTCAGTGCTCCTGCTGAGTAAAAGTGTCATCTACATATTGGTGGGGGAGAAAGAAAGTATGGGTGTCAGAGCTTGAGCTGAGAGTGTCCACATGGGGTGGGAGCAGTTTAGGTAGGGAGTCTGAGGCTGAGGATAGCATTCCTGAGGTAAGGGAGTCTGGAGAGGGATATTAGAGCCAGAGCAGAATGAAGGGAGCATTCATAGAAAGGGATAACCGAAATGGGGTGAAGAGGGGGACCACATAAGGAATGGGAATCATAGTTCAAAAAGGGAAAGGGAGACATCCATGCAGGAGAAGGGTGGAAAAGGATATGGGAGATTAATTACATGGTGGAAGCTTCATCAGGTAAATATAATAATAGGAGGCGGACTTCCCATTGTCAGAGACAGGAGTTACCAATACAAGAAAGAGAACTAAAATGCATCTTGTGTTGTCATTGACCTGGAAGTATCAGTGTGAACTTATGACGTTCAACACATAAACAGGTATAGAAAAAACAATAGATATAAATGTATGCTTACAGATGTGTGTGTGCCTATGTGTGCATCTGTTGGCAACTGTCCACTGAGAGAGGGTTTAGGAACAATTCCCCAGTAGCAGTGAGCACATCTACTGGGCACAACTCCGTCTTTAAATACCATTTTCCACTAAAGAAACCATGACTCCTTATTTCAGGACTGAGCAGGGAAAGTACAATGTGAACCTGGAACATCTTGTGCAAGAATGCTAGTCAAAAGAACGTCTTAATCAAATGATCAAACTGAACATTATCCATGATGGGACAAATCAAAATTGTGAGCTACTCAATAAAATACAGTGAAAATGCAGCATTACTCCAGTGAGATTTCTGCCAAAGAGGCATGACTTGAATCTAATCGTGAGGAAACATCAGACAAACCCAAACTGAGAGACAGTCTACAAAATAACTGTCCTGTAATTTTGAGAATTGTCAAGGTCAAGAAAAGTCTGAGACACTCTTCCAGGCTAAAGGAGACTAAAGAACCGTGACCTGTAAATTCAACACATGATTCTCAACTGAATCTCTTTGCAATAAAAGACATACTGAGACAAGTTGTGAAACCTGAATGAGATCTGAAGATTGGATGGTAATAATGTGTTGGTGTTAGTTCTTCATTCTGATTGGTTGTGTTAAGATTTTACAGGATATGTATATATATATATAATTATATATAGGGTATATATAATTATATATAGGATATATAATATCCTATAATATATATGTATGTATTGTGTGTCTCTTTTTTTTAAGATTTTACTTATTAGATAGCAAGAGAGCACATGAGTGGGGTGGAGGGGCAGAGGGTGAAGGAGAAGCAGGTTTCCCTATGAGCAGGGAACCCAATATGGAACTCAGCCCCAGGACCCTGAGATCATGACCTGAGCCAAAGGCCGACACTTAAGGACTGAGCCACCTAGGCACCCCAAAGATTTTATTTTCTTTTTTGAGAGAGAGTGCATGAGCAGGGTTGGGAGTGGTGGTGGAGAACAGTAAAGGAAGAAGGAGAAACAGACTCCCCACTAAGCAGGGAGCCCAAAACAGGGCTGGATCCCAGGACTCCAAGGTCATGACTGGACCCAGAGGCAGACACTTAACCGACTGAGCCACAAGGCACCGCTCTTACGTATATGTCTCTATAGGACAAACACACTCAGGTATTTAGGAGTGATGGAGCGTTAGGTCAGCAATTCCCAAATGATTGAGGCAACAAAAATGTTCTTTTTTTACTTCTAACTTTTTTGTATTTCAAAGTAAAATTTTTTTTTTTTTTTAAGATTTTACTTATTTGGCAGAGAGAGACTCAGCTAGAGGGAACACAAGCAAAGGGAGTAGGAGAGGGAGAAGCAGGCTTCCTGCTGAGCAGGGAGCCTGATGGCAGGGCTCAATCCCGGGACTCTGGGATCCTGACCTGAGCCGAAGGCAAACACTTAATGACAGCCACTCAGGCGCCCCAATTTAAAATAATCTTTTAAAAATGATGGTTGTCTGGGGGCACCTGGGTGGCTCAGTCACTGGACATCTGCCTTCTGGTTAGGTCATGGTTCCAGGGGCCTGGGATCAAGCCTTACATCAGGCTGCCTGTGCAGCGGGGAGCCCCCTTCTCCCTTTCCCTCTACTGCTCCCCCTGCTTGTGTTCTCTTGTTGTCTTATCAAATGGATAGATAAAATCTTTAAAAAAAAAAATGATAGTTGTCTGGAACTAATATTCTAAAATATTTGTCTCAGGGATGCCTGGCTGGCTCAGTCAGTAGAGTATGCAACTCCTCAACTCGGGGTTGTAAGTTCAAGCCCCATACTGGCTATAGAGATTACTTAAAAATAAATTCTTTTAGGGGCACCTGGCCAGCCTAGTCAGAAAAGCATGGGACTCTTGGTCTCAGGGTTGTGAGTTCAAGTCCCATGTTGGGTGTAGAGATTACAAAAAAAAACTTAAAAAAATTTTTTTTTAAAGTAGATCCATGTTAAATGTTTATTTTTTTATAATAGAGCCTAATTGTAGAGTATAGAATTCTATAGTTGTACCTAATCTTTATCTTTTATTAAGTCTAACAGCCATTGAAAATAAATGTTAACGTCTTCAAGCAAGCGTACATTTAGTACTTTTAAGAAATTAGGGGGGCGCCTGGGTGGCTCAGTTGGTTAAGCGACTGCCTTCGCTCAGGTCATGATCCTGGAGACCCGGGATCGAGTCCCACATCGGGCTCCCTGCTCAGCGGGAAGCCTGCTTCTCCCCCTCTCAGTCCCTCTGCTTGTGTTCCCTCTCTAGCTGTGTTTCTCTCTGTCAAATAAATAAATAAAATCTTTTAAAAAAAAAAGGAAAGAAAGAAATTAACACACATTTTAGTAAATTCATCATGAATGTTAGGGAATCAGACAATACTAAATTCTAGTTCTTGTTTTGCTTTGGACCTATTGGGTGTTTTTCATCAAGGTAGTTCTATCTCTGCGCTTTAGTTTGTTCATCCATGAAAGTTGGGTTTAAACTAATGGCCTAAAAGTATTAACTTTTAAACATTTTTTAAATCAAAATCTGCATTAAGGACTACGTTTTATACTATCACCCAGAATATACTCCCCTCAGTACATCTGTGTTTATGAACCAACCCTTTCTATAGGGGACCTTTTCTTTGATATATTTTTTTATTTGGGGTAAAATTCACATAACATAAAATTTACCATTTTAACCATTTTTAAATGTGAACAATTCAGTGGCTTTTAGTATATTCACAATATGTGTGCTCATCATCATGATCCAATACTAGAACTAGAAAAGGATGGGAGCAGTCCATTATAGGGAGATGGGGACTGACACAGGTAAGGAGGGCAAAAAGAAACCCCATACCCATTGAGCAGTCAGTACTTCTTCCCTACCTTCTAGCTCCTGGCAACCACTAATCTCCTTTCTGTCTCTATGTAGTTCCCTCTTCTGGACGTTTCATATAAATAAGATCATTTAATAAGTGGCCTTTTTGTGTTCAGTTTCTTTCACTCAGCTTAATGTTTTCAAGCTTCATCCTTGTTGTAACATGTATTAGTACTTCATTCCTTTTTAACACTGCTACAGAGATTGATGCACAAGTTTTTGTTTCATTTCTCTCGGTTATATATGTAGAAGCAAGATTGCTGGGTCATATGGTAATTCTGCTTTAACTTTTTAGGGAACATCCAGACTTTTCCACAGCAGCCACATCATTTTATATTCCCACCAGTAGTGTTCAAGGGTTCACAGTTTTTCCTCATCATCACTTGTTAGTTTCTGTGGTTCCTTTTTGGTTTTGGTTTTTTGTTATTATTATTTTTTAAAAATTTTATTTATTTATTTGTCAGAGAGAGAGAGAGAGAGCACAAGCAGGGGGAGCGGCAGGCAGAACAGGCAGAGGGAGAAGCAGCCTCCCCGCTGAGCAAGGAGGCTGACATGGGACTCGATTCCAGGACCCTGAGATCATGACCTGAGCCAAAGGCAGACGCTTAACCAACTGAGCCACCCAGGCATCCCGTTTTTTTGTTCATTATAACAATCCTAGTGAGCATGAAGCAATCTCTAATCATTGTTTTGATTTGCATTTCCCAAATGATTTGTGATGCTCAGCATCTTTTCTCATGCTTATACCACCTGAAAAGAAATGTGATTCAGGGACTTTGCCCATTTATTGGGCTATTGGTGTGGTTGAACTATGGGTTTTTTAGAGGTGCCTGGGTGGCTCAGTCATTAAGCATCTGCCTTTGGCTCAGGTCATGATCCAAGGTCCTGGGATTGAGCCCCACAGCATCGGTCTCCTTGCTCCACAGGAGGCCTGCTTCTTCTCTTCCACTCCCCCTGCTTGTGTTCCCTCTCTCGCTGTGTCTCTCTGTCAAATAAATAAAATTTTTAAAAAAAAAAATTTTTTTTAAACTATGGGTTTTTTATTCTAGATACTAGATTTTTTTTTTTTAAGATTTTATTTATTTATTTGACAGAAACACAGCTAGAGAGGGAACACAAGCAGGAGGAGTGAGAGAGGGAGAAGCAGGCTTCCTGCCAGGCAGGTAGCCTGATACGGGACTTGATTCCAGAACTCTGGGATCATGACCTGAGCCGAAGGCAAACGCTTAATGACTGTGCCACCCAGGTGCTCCTGGATACTAGATCTTTTATCAGATACGTGGTTTGCAAATATTTCTCCCACTGTTAACTTATCTTCTCATCTCATTTTCTTGATACTATCCTTTGATATACAAAAGTTTCTAATTCTTATGAAATTCAGTTTATCTGTTTTTTCCGTGGTCACTTGTTCTTTGGTTGTCATATCTAATAATTCATTGCCAAGTCCAAGATTTATCCCTGCGTTTTCTCCTAAGAATTCCATAGTTTTACATTTAGGTCTTTGATCCACATGGAGTACATTTTTCCATATGGTATGAGAGATAAAGGTCTGCCTTCATTATTTTGAGTATGGTTATCCAGTTATCCAATCATCATTTTTTGAAAAGACTTAATTTCTTTTTTTCTTCTGTATGGGCCATACTTTTTTGCTTCTTTTCATATGTCATAATTTCTTATTGAAAACTGGACATTTGAGGCTTGATTACTGTAAATCTGAGCTGGGCATGATGTGGCCAGGGGGATACAATCAATTAAAACTTTCCAAGATGCTGTTTACAGGGATGAAAACTGGACATTTGAATATTACAATGTGGTGACTCTGGAAATTAGATTCTCCTTCAAAGGTTTGTTGTAGATATTTAGTGAATTTTTCTTTTTTTTTTTAAGCTTTATTTATTATTAGAGAGAGAGAAAGCATGAGCAGGAGAAGAGGCAGAGGGAGAGGGAAAGAGAGAATCTCAAGCAGACTCCCTGCTAAGCGCAGAGCCCAACATGGGGCTCAGTCCCAGGACCCTGAGACCACAACCTGAGCCAAAACCAGAAGTCTCCCACACAACCAACTGAGTCACCCAGGTGCCCCTATTAAGTGATTTCTTTGAACTAATTTTGTAAAGTCTTATTACTTGCCATATGTATGTAGCCCCTGAAATCTCTTTGTTTCATTAGCTTGGTGGCTCACTAAGTATTTGACAGAGATTTTCTTAATCACTTGTGAGGAATAAAAAAAAAAAAACACCTCTCCCCAGTCTTTGCAGATTCACTCTGTGTATGTGGTGGGTCTGTCTTTGCCAGACAGTTTACAACTCTGTGTTAGCCTTCACTTCCTGCTTGTGCAGAGCCCATGCAGGTCAGCGAGAGGAGAGCTTAGGGCCTTCTCAAGTCTTTTTTGAGCGTGTGCCAGACACGGGCATGCAAATTGCCTTCTAGAGTCCTAGGAATAAGTCAGCTTGTCAAAGCCCTTTTTCTCCAAATTGTGTCATTCCCCAGCTTTCTTCCCAAGATTTCTGGTTTGTCTATGGTTTGCCCCAACTGTCATCCCTGGCCCCAGAGAGCGGAGGCTAATGCATTTGCCTTTAAATGTTTTAAACAAACGCCACTGCCCTGGTAGAGTTCCAGGTTAGGCAAAGTAAAGTTAAACCTTTTAAGTTGATCCCTCAGGGAGCCACCAGAAAGTAAAAAACAACCACAATTCTTTGAGAATAAGGTCTGTTCTCCCTCTGGTACTAGGAACCTATACTGGGAATATGGGCCATTGTCCTCAAAGCTCTTGTTGAGTAGGAGATGGAGACAGGGTAAATTGAAACACTACAAGACTCTCTTACCAAGACTCAGGAGGCTTTTTTGCTCATTAAGCATTTTCCTGATTGTTTCAAAGTTTTGCTTAGTTTCTATAGCTCTGATAAAGTTGATTCTGCCAGTTTTTTTGCCACATAATTCTCTGCTTTTGTAGAGGAACGACCTTTTAGCATTCCCTAGACTGCCATTTTCACTGATGTAACCTCTCTCTCTATTTTTTTTAAGATTTTTTATTTATTTATTTGACAGAGGGAAATATAGCTAGAGAGGGAACACAAGCAGAGGGAGTGAGAAGGGAGAAGTAGGCCCCCTGCCGAGCAAGGAGCCCGATATGGGTCTTGATCCCAGAACTTGAGGATCATGACATGAGCCGAAGGCAGAGGCTTAACAACTGAGCCACCCAGGTGCCCTTTCTGTATATTTTTTAATGTAAGCCACGGCCCATTAATGAGCTAGGTTCTATAGTTTGAAAACACTGATCTGGGGGATGCCTGGGTGGCTTGGTTGGTTGGGCAGCTGCCTTCGGCTTGGGTCACGGTCCCGGAGACCCGGGATCGAGCTCCACATCAGGCTCCCCGCTTGGCGGGAAGCCTGCTTCTCCCTCTCTCACTCCCCCTGCTTGTGTTCCCTCTCTGGCTGTGTTTCTCTCTGTCAGATAAATAGAATCTTTAAAAAAAAAAAAAAAACACTGATCTGCCGTCCTTGCTATGCAAAGAGCAAGTGAACTGAGCAGGTAGAGGATTTCCATTCTAAGGGCACGTTGATGAACTATGATTATTCGTACTTTAACAAAGAAGTCTGAAAATATGACCAAAATGATTTGTTCTCCCAACATTCAAATACATTGGCAAAGTTGTAGTCACTTCTCACCATGTTACTAGAATATCTAGACAAGTTTCTGAACAGTAGCTCTATTAAAAAGGTATTAACAGCACAAAGTCCTTAGACTTCAGGATGTACTCTGGATTACTTACAATGATGTTTAACTATAGACCCTCCTATTCCTTTGCTTCAGCTGTGGGACATCCGAAAGAAAGCAGCTATCCAGACATTTCAGAACACCTACCAGGTGTTAGCTGTGACCTTCAATGATACAAGTGATCAGATTATTTCTGGTGGAATAGACAACGATATCAAGGTATGTTTAATGTTTGTGTTACACCTCCCTTTTACTTGTCTCCACTCAGGGTAGTCTTTTCAAACTTCTGAGATTATGATAGCTTTACACTTTTTTTTTTTTTAAGATTTTATTTATTTATTTGACAGAGCGATCACAAGTAAGCAGAGAGGCAGGCAGAGAGAGAGGAGGAGGAAGCAGGCTCCCTGCCGAGCAAAGAGCCCGATGTAGGCTCCCAGAACCCTAAGATCATGACCTGAGCTGAAGGCAGAGGCTTTAACCCACTGAGCCACCCAGGCGCCCAGCTTTGCACTTTATACCAACTACAAGGAAGATAGTTTAAATCTTATTTTTCTGTCCTATCCTCATTGACTTCTAAGTCATGGGTTGCATTATGGCTCATAAAATGCCGTTAGGGACCAGACAGTTCATGTGAAGTTAGGACCCATGTGTGGAGTCTGTGAACATGAAGAGTATGTTCCCTGCCTAAAGACATTTGCGACCTTCTTTTTTTCCTCACTCTGTTGGCCTGCTGAGATAGCATTGAATCAGCTTTTCTCAACTCTGATCTCTTAGTGTGTCTTTCTCTTTGAGACTGCAGAAAGGAAATTTTGGAGAGTCCACAGCCAAGAAAGAGGGAAGGCGGCAATGTTGTAAGAGTGGCAGCAGTCCACACAGCACGTAGCTCATGCTTTTGACCAACTGACTTGGGTTCTAATCCCAGTTCTGTCATTTTCTAATTTCTTAGGACTTTAAACAAGTTCTTTAACAGCCTCTTAATAACCACAGTAATGTCTACCTCGTAGAGTTGTAATGTGGATTAAATGAACCTAATGCATTAGAGCACGTAGCAAAGTTTCTGGACATAGCAAATGCCGGTGGATGGGAAGTGGAGGGGCTACACAATTTGTGTCTGTCTTTACGTATTGGCTTCCTTAAGTGTTTCAAAGATTTTTGACCATACCTTCTATTTTGCCCTTAGAGTAATAACTGGTGGGTAAATATTTAGCTTCCTGCTGTCCCTACCTAAAAATTGTGCTGTGTGCCCTTCCCTCCCTGCCTCCTCTGCTGCTACTATGGATGAAATGTCCTTGATTTTGTTAAAAGGTAGTAGTGGAAGGATTTCAGCTCCTTTTCCTGTCTGGGCCCTCATGCCATCTGTTTTCCCTAATCCTCTGTTTTCAGTCTGCTCTTCTGTCTTCACATCAGCACTCATTCACCCCCAGGTCTTGGCTTTGGAGTGGGGAGTCTTCCTTTCATTCTACTTCCTCTTGTTGTTGCCCTGTCTGTCTTCCCCTTCATAGCCAGACTTCTTTTGTGGTGACGACAGTAATAATGTTATGGTTACCATTGGACATTTACTGTCAGTGTCAGGCATTGTTCTTTGAGCTTTCTCCTACTCATTTAAGCTTCACTGGCACCCTATGAAATAAATGCTATTAATGCCATTTTACAGATGAAGAAACTGAATTAAGAGAAGCCCAGCAAAACCCAGATTCGGGTTTCAGAGTCCTGCTCATAATACCTATGAGAAATGCCCCCTGGGCGCCTGGGTGGCTCAGTGCGTTAAAGTCTCTGCTTTTGGCTCAGGTCATGATCTCAGGGTCCTGGGATCGAGGCCCGTATCGGGCTCTCTGCTTGCCAGGGAGCCTGCTTCCTCCTCTCTCCCTGCCTCTCTGCCTACTTGTGATCTCTCTGCGTCAAATAAATAAATAAAATACTGAAGGAAGGAAGGGAGGGAGCGAGGG
>PITA01034147.1:0-11966 GCA_004023965.1 Spilogale gracilis | reverse complement strand
GCTTGAACTCATGATCCCAAGACTGAGAGTCACATGCACTACTGACTGAGCCAGCCAGGCACCCTTCTTAGCTACTTCTGAATGACTCTCTCTGTCCAGCTTCTCTCCCTTTTCCAGTTTTTTCTGCATGTATCTACCCAATTAATCTTCCTAAACTATCAGTTATTTCCAAAAAGTTTGCAATGTTTCTTACTACTTATAAAACAGAATCCACATTCCTCAGCTTGCTATCTGACCACACTCCATAGTCTGACCCCCCCCCACATCCCGAAAGGATGTAAAAAAAAAAGAAATATTTATTATCTGTTATGAGACACTTTATATATGCTCTTCTCATTTAATTTCCCCTTCAATTTTATTTTCCACTACCTTCCTTTTAATTGAGATGTGAATGACATACAGTAAAGTGCACGAATCTTAAGTGTACAACGCAGTAAATCTTTACATATGTGTCTACCCAAGAAACTATTATTGAAATCAATTTGCAGGACATTATCCAGTTACCCAGAAACCTCCCTCATTTGCCTCCCAGACTATGCTTCCCAAAGTGCAGCTCTCCTGACCATTATTACCATAGATTAATTTTTCCTGTTCTGAACTTTAAACAAATTTAATTGTACAATGTGGACTCTTGTGTTCAGCTTCCTTCAATGAATGTTATTATTTCACTCAACATAATGTAAATACCACTATAGAGTTGTATGCTCTTTTTCAATACATGTAATATTCCATCTTATAAATATAATCTAATTTACTAATTTATTCTTTTAAATTGATGGACAAATAGTTTCCTCTTTCTTTGGCTGTAATGAATAAAACTGCAATGAATATTGGATATGTCCTTTTATAAACATAAGCACTTATTTGTCAGAATTTCTGAATTATAGGGTGTATCAATATTCAGATTCATTAAAAACTAACAGTTTTCCAAACTAGTTGAAACAATTTATATTCCAACCAGTAAGCGATGCATAAGAATTCTATTGTTCCGCATCTTTAGAACGCTTGGTACTGTAAGTCCTTTTTAATTTTAACCAATCTGGTAAGTGTGTAGTAGTATCTCACTATGATTGAAATTTTTGTTTCCTTTTGGTAAATCCTACTGACTTCCTTTCCATGTGCATATTAGCCATTTGGATATCATTTTTTAATGAAATGCCTGTTCAAGTTTTCTGCCCATGTCTTTTATTGCACAATTGTCTTACTGTTTTGTAGAAGGGCTTTAAGTATTTTGGATACAAGTTCATTACCAGGTATTTTACATATATTAAAAATTAGATGTATATATAAATATGGGTATGCAAATATCTTCTCTCAGTCTCTGGCTTGTCTCTTTATTCTCTTAATGGAAACTGTTGATTGATGGAAATAGTTCAATTAATCAATTTTTTTATTGCACAGTTAACACTGTTTGTATCCAGTTTTGTAATTTCCCTTCCCCCAAATCATGAAAATAAGACATATTTTCTCATGTTTTCTTCTTAAAGTTTCATTGTTTTATATTTTACTTTAAGGGTTATAATCCATTTTCAATTAATTTCCCTTGTTTGATGAGCTAGCAGTACCCATTTTTGAATTCTATTCGAGGCAGATTGATAAACTCATTGCTATCTCATAACTCATCCTTTAAAAAAATACTAATATTGAATAATTCTGGATTTCTACTCCTGCCTAGAATTCTGTGGTCCCCTATATCCGAGTTCTCGCTCTGGTTTCCCTCTGTGCTTTAGCCTCCTGAGTCTGAAAAGCACTTATTGTTTATTGCTTTGCACTGTTAGCTAATTTTCTGGGTGTGTTACCTTGCTTCCAACTAGACTACACGCTTCTTGATGGCAGGAATTGCCCATAACGGTTAGCCAGCACTCTGTACATCATGGTCGGTCCACAAACATGAGCAGCTCATTACAACATGTGCTTTCTTCTTCGAGACCATTAGGGGGACCTGCTGAGGACTGTCTGCTGCACAGCCGTGTTTCTGTGAGTGATGCTCTCATCACACTGACCAACATGCCAAATTCAATGGGACAATTTTTAATATCATTAAGATAGTATTGCCAGGCCTTTCAGGGAGTATTTTCCAGGTTTATCTCCATAGTCTTGTAGAGAGTCTTTCCATTCTTTCAGCATTTCCCATGTCTGCTGATTCATTAACACCACTCAGTTTTCATTAATGGCTGGACCAGTGTGTTCTCTTTTATTTTATCATTAAGGTAGAAAACACAGGAAACTTTTTTGATATATTTCCTTTACAATTAAAAGGAAGGGAAAGTATCAAACAGATTTAAAGCCTCCACACTCCTTTTTCCACTCCTTGGGGAGAGAAAAAAAAATAAGTGGGTCTAAATTTGTCCCCTGTCTTCCTTAACAGCCACCCGCGTCTGTCATCTAGATCTGTTGATTTCCAAATGTGTCAGTGTACCTGTTCAAAATTTTTTCCTGTTTTGTGACTCTAACAGAGGTGTCAGGATTTTTAAAGTATTTTTTTCATGCCCCTCATTTTAAAAAAGAGTTTAAAAACAGAATATTACCTCACTGGTTGGGATTCATACTAGTGGTCTTGCCTGCTTTCCCATATGAGGTACAAAACACCTCTTCTTCAACTTAGCTACTTTATTCAGCTTATTCATTCTGGTTTTTGTCATAATTATCATTTCCTCTTAAAAAAAAAGAATAGGTATTATGAGAAATTTCTCTAGGGTTCCCTCCCAATTTCCTCACTGCCATTACAGAGCCTCTGTCCCATCAGTCTTGATCAGGCACGTTGGATATTCTTACTCTTTGCATTCTTCTTTTCTCAGAGCAATTGTAATCTGCTTTAATTATGGTGGATACTCCAGCAGCCTGCCCTTCTCCTGGGCTTTAGTATTCCCTCCTTCAATACCATACTCACTAGATTTTTTTTTAATTCCCCCAAATTAGCTCTCTTGAATTCTAATGCCCTGATAGGCCTGCTTGCATTCTGGTTATAAGCATGATCCCACCAGGTTTCACAAATGCTGAGGAAGGCAAAGCTTTCTGCATTTCTGCATGCCTCTGACAGCTCTCGTTCATTCCTCAGACCCTCACAGGCCCCGGGCTTTGCCTTTTTCTCTGCTTAAATTGCTCAGCTGACCCTGCCCTCAGAGAAGAAGGGAAACACTGTTTTAGATGCCCAATAAATGACATTACTTTTGACCCTCTTGTCTTTTTAAGAATCTCCCCAGTGAAAGAGATTTTAAAAATAGCAACTTATCTGTAAATATAATTATTAATTTTTTTTAATTTCATACACTCTACACTCTAGTTTTTGCTCGATTCTGTGGCAAAACTCAGATCTCTGATTAGTTGATCTTAAACCTCTGGCCAATGGCATCCCCTTGAAAGCTTCCTCTCTGCTGTCCACTGGAATTTTCATGTATTTACGCCAGTACCATGCCATTATCCATCATGCACGCACACACACACACACACACACACACTCACTCACACAAGCGAAAAGCTCTTTTTTCCCACAAAAACATTGACTTTAATCATCTCAGTACAACAAAACAAAAAATATTTATGCTTATTTTTATGAGGGTAGAGGTTTCAGAGACTTCATGTTTATCTCTGAAGAGTAAAGGCTTAGGATATCTGCCCTTGGGTGGGGGGGACACCCAGTTAATGTCATACTCATGGTAAATTCATAACTGACTCCCAGTCTCACCCCTCCCCTATAACCACTTTGCCTTCTCATCCTTATTACTGTGTCAGTTGAAATACATTCAGTTATAGTTAAAGAAAACACAACTCAAGATGATCTAAACAAAAAAAGAGGGATTTATGATTTACAAGTGAAAAATCCAGAAATATGGCAAATATCAAGTGAGGCTTAATCCAGTCACTCAACACTCACCAAGTACTTCTTTCTTTGTTTTTCTCTTCTGTCTTCAGTGATGTCACTTCATTCTAAAGATGACTCCTCAAGTGATGCTCAAGTGATATCACCAGTCTCCTGGGCCTGTGTATTTCCTTTCTGGTCCAGGGGGAAAAAAAGAGCACTATTTCAGCATTTCTAGAAAATCCTAATATTCCTCTGATTAGGCCAGCTTTGGTCACATGCACCCTCTTAACTCACTGAGGTTGGTCAAGGGCATTAATTCACCAGTTTGCCCTAGATCACATGCTCTAACCCTGAAGTCAGGAAAGGAAACTGTTTCCCAAGAAGCATGCATTTCACAAAATAGAAATTGGAGGAAGAGGAAGAAGACGTGTTCCGGAAGCAACCCAAAGAGTTGAACTTTATAAAAATCCTATGTCAAAATATGTTGAGTTTACTGAACCTATGCTGCACTCCAGTTGTAATAATGACAATAGAAAAACCCTCCTAATGCCTGCTCTCACCTTAAAACGAGCATACATAAATACAAACAGAACAAAAGATAGCTCCTGGCCCCTCCTCCTCCTTCTTCTCTTTCTTCTCCTTCTCATCCTCCTCCTCCCCCTTTTCCTCCACCTCCTCCTCCTTCTTCTCTGAATTTCAGTATAGTTGACACACAGTGTTACATTAGTCTCAAGTGTACAATATAGTAATTCAACAACCTCTTATATTATGCTGTGTTCACAGGTATAGCTACCACTCATCACCATACAAGCCCTATCCCAATACCACTGACTATCTTCCCTATGCTGTACTTCTCATCACTGTGTCTTCTTCATCCCCTAACAGAAGATATTCCTGGCTTCTAATAGGAAGTAGCTTGGATACTTGGGCAAGTGACTTAAAGCCTTTTTGCTTTTATCACTCTGCGATTGAATATTGTTTTACAGGAAAATCCAAATGATACTAAAAGTTGTCCACTTTGTGGTCCTATTTAGTCAGATTTTAAAAAATAATAATAATTTCTACATCACAAAGCAGGAAAATATTTCTAAATATTTTCTTCCATTAAGGCAGTATCTATCTTCCATATTAAAGCAAATATTGCTAGGCTGCAATGAACAAACATTTTTCTTTCGGATAATAAATATATTTTGTTAAATACTTTATTTATTTATTTGTCAGAGAGAGAAAGCACAAGCAGAGGAAGCAGCAGGTAGAGGGAGAAGCAGGCTTTCCACCAAGCAAGGAACCCCATGTGGGACTTAATCCCAGGATTCTGGGATCATGACCTGAGCTGAAGATAGACGCTCAACATACTGAACCCCCAGGTATCCATTATTTTTTACATTTTTAAAAATAATTTTATTTTTCCAGTGTTCCAAAATTCATTGCTTATGTACCACACCCTGTGTTCCATGCAAAATGTATCTTCCTTAATACCTACCATCAGGCTCACACATCCCCCTACCCCCCTCCCTTCCAAAACCCTCAGTTTGTTTCTCAGAGTCCACAGTCTCCCTCTCTGATTTACCCTAGTTCACATTCCCTTTCCTTCTCTTAATGTCTCCCAGATTACTCCTTATGCTCCACAAGTAAGTGAAACCATATGATAGTTGACTTTCTCTGCCTGGCTTATTCTCCTCCAGTCCTGTCTGGTTCATACAAAAGTTGGGTATTCATCCTTTCTGATGGAGGTATAATATTCCATTGTAAATATGGGCTGTATCTTCTTTATTCATTCGTCTGTTGAAGGGCATCTTGGCTCTTTCCACAGTTTGGCAATTGTGCCCATTGCTGCTATGAACACTGGGATATGTAGCCTTCTTTTCACTACATAGGTATCTTTGAGATAAATACCCAGTAGTGCAATTGCAAGGTCATAGGGTAGCTCTATTTTTAATTTTTAAAGAAATCCCCACACTGTTTTCCAAAGTGGCTGCACTAACTTGCATTCCTACCAATAGTGTAAGAAGGTTCCCATTTCTCCACAGCCTCTCCAACACTTGTTGTTTCCTCTCCTATTAATTTTGATCATTCTAACTGGTGGAAGGTGATATCTCAATGTGGTTTTGATTTGAGTTTCCCTGATGGCTAATGATGATGAACATTTTTTCAAGTGTCTGCTAGCCGTTTGTATGTCTTCTATGGAGAAGTATCTGTTCATGTCTTCTGCCCATTTTTTGATGGGATCATCTTTTTTTTTGCGTGGTGAGCTTGAGGAGTTCTTTATAGATCTTGGATATTAGTCCTTTGTCTATAGTGTCATTTGAGAATATCTTCTCCCATTCTGTTGTTTGCCTCTTTGTTTTGGTGATTATTTCCTTTGATGTGAAGAAGCTTTTTACTTTGATGAAGTCCCAAGGCAAAGGAGAAGTGTCTTGAGAGAAGTTGCTGTGGCCAATGCCAAAGAGGTTACTGCCTATGTCCTCCTCTAGGATTTTGGTATATTCTTGCCTCACTTTGAGGTCTTTCATCCACTTTGAGTTTGTCTTTGTGTCTGGTGTAAGAGAATGGTCTAGTTTCATTCTTCTCTATGTAGCTGTCCAATTTCCCCAGCACCATTTATTGAAGAGACTGTCTTTTTTCCACTAGATATTTTTTCCTGCTTTGTTGAAGATTATTTGACCATAGAGTTGAGGGTCCATATCTGGACTCTCTACTCTGTTCCATTGGTCTATGTGCCTGTTTTGTGTCAGTACCATACTGTCTTGATGATCACAGCTTTGTAATAAAGCTTGAAATCAGGTAACGTGATGCCCCCAGCTTTGTTTTTCTTTTTCAACATTTCCTTAGTAATTCAGGGGCTTTTCTGGTTCCATATAAATTTTAAGGTTGTTTTTCCAGCACTTTGAAAAATGCTGATGGAATTTCGATCGGGATGGCATTGAAAGTATAGATTATTCTGGACAGTATAGACATTTTAACAATGTTTGCTCTTCCAAACCATGAGCATGGAATGCTTTTCCATCTTTTTGTGTCTTATTCAATTTCTTTCATGAGTTGCTCTGTAGTTTCTTGAGTACAGATCCTTTACCTCTTTGGTTAAGTTTATTCCAAGGTATCTTATGGTTTTTGGTGCTATAGTAAATGGATGGGATAATAAATGTATTTAAATGAATAGCATTCAAGGGGTTCAAAAGCAGGACCCAACCTATATGGCTTTGCCTTGGATTATTAGTATTTTGAAATCCAATTAAAGCAAGATAGATGCTCAGTGATACGTGCCAAACAAGAATGAGAAAGCTTAGGTGAGAACAGGGACATAAGAAGTAAGCTGTTCCAAGTGTCACTCTTTCTTCCACAGGGTCATTACTGTGGAAATAGATACAGCGTGTAGCCACAGGGAGTCTATAAATAAGCAAACTTCTTTCCCTTCTTTCCTTCCTCCCTTCCCCCCTTCTTTCCTATTTTCCCTCTTTCTTTCCTTCCTTCTTCTTTCATTTAACTGAAAAAGAGTTTAACTGTTTTGTTTTTTTTTTTCCTTTCTACATCTATCTAACCTCAGAAGTTTTGAATTCAGCCAGAGAGTATGACTATCCAAGGTCCATTGTAAAGTGAAGTGAGTGAGGGAAGTCTTGGACACACATTCTAAAGTCAACTAAGGTTCAGAGAAATGAAGTGACCTACTTGGTTCACTCAGAAAAGAAGCTAATTCTCTAAACTCTGCCCCAGGTGAAAGAGCAGTATCTGAGATCTCATTTACATACAACTTATTGAAATTGAATAGACAGATGAAGTAAAAAATAATAATAATAATAAATTACCGGAGTTTAGCATACAGTTTCTTTAGGAATAACATTAATTATCCTGAGTGGTTTTGTCACCTATATCTTCCTGTTTGTTTGTTTTTTCAGTTTGGTGCTCATGATTGACTACAAAAATTTTCAAGAAGCTTTGCATATTTGCCCAGCATCCATGAGGGAACCGGAGAAATGCTTTTTAATTTCATGACCTCTCCAGGATCTCTTATTGGAAAATATTAATGCTTTTTTTTTTCTTTCCCAAAAGCTTTATGAAGTTTTCCTACCTATCAGCTTTGAGCTGGGACAAAATTGAATTAACTTATGTTTTGAGAAGTTACCTACATTTTCCTATGGACTTTATAAATCATTCCAGATCACTTACTGATGTCAACCTCAATGGACATCTTATAATCACCTAGTTCTTTCAAGTGTGTCCTACTACAGAAAGAGTCCTTTTGGTAGTCTTTAAGAAATATATGGACATTCAGCCAAAACTCTGCCACTCTCCAATTCTGAATGTCCACAGAAACATGATATTTAAGAATCTGCTTACTTTTCCGTCTTGAAATTAAAAATAAAATTTATTTCCTTCTTGGTTCTTTACCATAACTGGATTAACAAATAAGTAAATATTTGTTCTGAAGACATCATAATGGATTAAGAGCGCAGTGCTTGGAATTTTCATGAGCTCCAAGACCAGTTGTGATCTACCACTACTAGTAATCAGTAGCATATCCTTTATTAGATAGTTTAGTTTCCAATGAACTAAATATGGCTTTGACATTTTTTGAAGGGTCTTGGGTAGAGTCTTATAACAGAGGTCTTGACAACATGGAGTTTTCTAATTAAAAAAAATCAAATACTTCTGAAAGAACTAAGCAGCAAGTCATGTGACCTTACTATCCATTAACCTTAACTCTAAGGCCAGAGGTCAGGGCTATTCCTATAGCTAAGTCCTCCAGGTGGGGTTAGGGGAAAAAGGGTGACAGTTTAGAGGACAATTTACAAGCCAGATATAATCACCTGAAATGCTGATTCTGTGTCATCCTAAGAATTTATGGCAGCCAGATGGAAAGCAAATATGTTGTGCTAATTCAAGCAGTTACAGCTTCCTTCCCTGTTACCCTGTACAGGAAAACTCCTACAGAAGTTGTAAATCTCACCTTTCTGCAAAACTAATGAGATGGTGTCACTATGTGGGGGGAATGACCTGGGGCCCTATGAACAGGAAGCAACATTAAAAGGGGCTTCCGAAAGTTTCACCTGGAAACAGAACTAACCAGGACACTAAAAAAGACTCCATGTCAATGAGTTGTTCTTCACCTGTGGAGGTGATACCTGAACCCATAACTGTGAAAAGGAAAGTTGGTTTATTTTTACAAATAATTGTGGTAATAGACTAGTCCTTGAGCCAGGAATAGTTGTCTCTTCTCCTTTGTCTTTTGTTGATTCATTTGTTCAATAAACAATCATCGACCATCTAGACACTGTACTAGGTTCTGCAGAAACAAAAAATGAGTGATATACAATCCCAAGGAGTTCATAGTTTGGCAAAGAAAAGAGTCATGAAAATAAATAAAACCAATGCAATGAAACCCATCGTATAAGAGAAATGATAGCATCATGACCAGTGGCAGGATTTGCAAAATGGATAATTGGAGTTCAGAATTTGAACTCTGGCCATGAACCAGAATGGTGTTGAGGGCCCCAGAAGTGATTGAACTGAAGACCATGACCTCGTGTCTCTAGTATTCACAGAGAAGGAAGTTCAGATGGTAAAGGAAAAGACTTCAGACACACATCCTTCTGCCCTAGGCCTTGCTTTTTCAAGGTGCCTTGTCTGTGGTTGAACTACATTGTTAAAATCACTTGACTAGATGTAAGCTACTTATTTTAATAGTACATTAAAATTGAACCCCAGGGCTTCCTTGCACATATTCTTAATTAATTAATTTCTTCTTTCATTAAACAATAGATCATAGATGAGGACTTTAGGATAAGTATAGAATGAGGCTTCTGGATCAATTATAAATTATCAACTTGGGATACCCGGTTACCGGGTCTGTGTCCTGCAGCTGCCTCACTTTGCTGTCCCCTACCAACATATACCATCTCTAGCGACAACTTGGTCCCTGCCAGACTCAGAGTCATCCCTAAGGAAAGTCTGGCTTCTGAGGGAAAAGCACTGCAATATTTTCATACCGATAAAAGCAGGTGAAAATTCATTTTAGGGGCAATGTTGAAGGGTAAAGATTGATATCTGTGGAATTACAATGGGTTGTAAAAGCATATTATCCACCAATATCCCTACATGGAGAAGAGTTCCTGGCACACAGAAGGACTTACTCCAATACTGAAGGATTGGAGATGACAAATGATACCAGGGGTTCCACTGAATTGAAGAGATGTGCTTTTTGATTGCTTATGTTTTACCTGGAACTGTAAGAGGTCAACTGTCAGAGTGCTTTGCATACATCATCTCATTTGATACTGCCTATTTTTCACAGATGACAAAACAGAGGTTGAAAAGAAGTTAAGAACTTTCCAGAGGCTTTCCTCAAGACAACACAGCAAGTAGCTTCCAGGCCCAGAATTCAAACCTGAGTCTGAAATATTTTTTTTCTGATATCTTACTATGCCAGAGTAATAACCTCACCACTTACATGGGTCCTGTAGATAAAATGCCTTAATGTTTGAGCACCCTTTCCTGCCTGATGTTAAGGCATGAATAATATAAGGGAGTACACGAGGGAATGGATATCAGTACATGAGGAAGAAAGAAGGCTTCATTCTAGATAATTGTGGCAGATGGCCAGTTCTCTACATGGCTCCCCAGGAGTGAAACACCTCCACTCCCTAATGGTTAACTCCTTAGGGGGTCATACTATACTTTCCACATCCCCCAGATCTCTGTAGGAAAAACTCAGCAAAGAGCACACTCTTATTGATTGCCCATCAGCAGAGGCCATGCTATTTAAATTGTTGTCCTCAAATGTCTTTAATTCTTAATGGAAATCATAAGAAATCCAACGTCTTCTGGAAGCATATCAAATATCCAACATCCTCTGGAAGTGTATTGAATATAACAATACCGGGGGTTAGAGAACAGACGGAAATGATCTGAATTCGCCTTTTGTACACCTTTTCTCTATTAGTCATGACCTTACTCATGTCTCTGAGTTTTCCTGTGGTGTGTAAGTGTCCTACAAAATAGTTCATCAGCCTTCCCTTCACTGTATGGGAGTTAATTGTTGATGATAGGAGTCTCAGTTAGGGATGATAGTAAAAATATTTATCAACTGTTTATTGATATTTACCAATACATGTAGGATCCAACTGGAATGGATCACAGCTATGAACATTCAATGCCTGTACCAGGACCCACCTACTGAGTGTCAGCTCTTCCTGAACTCAGATTCAAATCAGTGTTTCCCTCACTTAAATGAAGTCTTAAAGTGAAAGATTATGAAATGAAGATTAATTGTGATGTAATAAGACACACTAAGACACACACACACATGCTCAGCAGCTTGAACAAATATCTAAATTTTGTCCTTCAAATGAACCAGTCACCTCAGGAGGATAATACAATCATTGAATGTGCTCAAAACACTTTTAAAACTCCTCTTGGAATTGCCTTCAGGGTCAGTTTATGAACCACAAAAGATAATTTACCTCTCTTTTTTATAGTCACACCTCATTTTTGACAAATTTATAATACCTACCTTCATTATCTTTGATCAGAAATGGCTCTAAATAACTTCGGGCTCTTTCCAAAACTCAACTTCAAAAGACAAAGGTGAGCTTCAATTTGCAAAGAAATGTAACTCACACAGAATAAAATCATATTTTTTCGTATAAAATTTGGCTGCCTGTTAAATATATCTATAACAAAAGTCCAATAAGAAGAGGTAGTCTTTTATTGTTCAGCCTTCGAGTCCCTGTGCCTCACCTGCACTCCCACCCACAGGAAGCCCTCGGTCCCTGGCCTCTCTTACTGCAGTAGCCATGTCTTAGACCATGTGACTGGTCTGACATGTGACCAGACTATTGAAACTCTATTCCTCATTTACAGATCATTACACCAGGGATGGATGCCTGATTCAGAACAACCAATACGCAAGCTGGTCAATGCATACAGCCTGCTTCAAAAGATGTACTGAACCAATTTTGAGACATGAATTTAAAAAGATAAAAATAGGGGCACCTAGGTGGTTCAGTTGATTAAGCGACTGCCTTCAGCCCAGGTCCTGATCCCAGAGTCCCCAGATTGAGTCCCACATCGGGCTCCCTGCTGGCCCAGGAAGACTGCTTCTTTCTCTCTCACTCCTCCTGCTTGTGTTTCCTCTCTAGCTATGTTTCTCTCTGTTAAATAAATAAAT
>PITA01034146.1:0-12016 GCA_004023965.1 Spilogale gracilis | reverse complement strand
ATACCCATCACCAGCCTCACCCATCCCTCACCTCCTCCCTTCCAGGACAATCAGTTTGTTCTCAGATTGCACAGTGTCTCATGCTTCATCTCTCCCTCTCATTTACCCCAATTCACATTTCTTTCTTTCTTCTAGTGTCCTTCGTGTTATTCTTTATGCTTCACAAGTGAAACTGTATGACAATTGACTTTCTCTGCTTGGCTTATTTTACTCAATATAATCTTCTCTAATCCCATCCATGTTGATAACAAATTTGGATATTCATCCTTTCTGATGGAGATGTAATATTCCATTGTATATATTGACCCTCTCTTCTTAATCCTTTCATCTGTTGAAGGGCATCCTGGCTCTTGGCATTTTGGCAATTGTGGCCATTACTGCTGTGAAGGTTTGGGTTCATATGGCCCTTCTTCTCTCTAGAACTGTATTTGGGGTAAATATCCAGTAGTGCAATTGCAGGGTCATAGGGTAGCTCTATTTTTAATTTTTTTAAGATTTTATTTATTTGACAGCGAGAAACACAGCTAGAGAGGGAGCACAAACAGGGGGAATGAGAAAGGGAGAAGCAGGCTCCTGCCGAGCAGGGAGCCCAATGTGGGGCTCGATCCTGGGTCTCCGGGATCATGACCTGAGCCAAAGACAGTCACCCAACCAACTGAGCCACCCAGGCGCCCCTATTTTTAATTTTTTAAGGAATCTCCACACTGTTTTCCAAACTGGCTGCACCAACTTGCATGTTTCTCTTTCTCCACATTCTCTCCAATCTTCTTGTTTCCTGTCCTGTTAATTTTGGCCATTCCAACTAGTGTAAGGTGGTACCTCAATGTGGTGGTTTTTTAATTACATTATCTTATTTTTTCAGTGTTTCAGGATTCATTGTTTTTGCCCCACAGCTGGTGCTCTATGCAATATATGCCCTCAAAGCCACCACCAGGCTCTCCCATCTCCGCCTTTACAGTACCCCCAGTGATGGCTAAAAAAGTTAGATAACACACACATGAAAAATGTTCATCATCATTGATCATCTAGGAAATTAAAATTAAATTTTTTAAAAAAAAACTGGGTGTGGGGGACACGTTGGTGGCTCAGAGGGTTAAGCCTCTGCCTTTGGCTCAGGTCATAGTCTCAGGGTCCTGGGATCGAGCCCCACATTGGGCTCTCTGCTCAGCAGGAATCCTGCTTCCCCCTCTTTCTCTGCCTGCCTCTCTGCCTACTTGTGATCTCTCTCTGTCAAATAAATAAGTAAAATCTTTTTAAAAAATAATAAAAAAAGAAAACTGGGTGTGGGGCATAAACAATGAATCTTAAAACACTGAAAAAATAAATTTAAAGTAAAACAAAAAGGATATTTTTTTATTTGAGAGAGAGAGTCAGCTTGAGAGCTTATGCAACTATGGAGAGGCAGAGGGATTGGAGAAAGAGGAAGAAAGAATCTGAAGGCAACTCTGCACTGAGCATGGAGCCTGACTGTGGGGCTCCATCACACAACTGCCAGATCATGAGTTGAGCTAAAACCCAGTCAAACACTCAGTAGACTGTGCCACCCAGAGAGCCCTAGGGACAATTTTTGTGTAGTTTATATGTATATCTACCTGCTATCTATAGCTAGATAGAGATTTATATATTCTCATAGGTTGTATATAGAACTTTGTACCAGAAAATGGAATCCATATTTGTCACTCACACGAAACAAATATTTCCCACAAATTAGAAGACAACACAAGAAAAAGAAAGCATGGAGACTGCACACTCATACCGACAGTTGTACATGTAGCCATCTATTTGTATGACATCTGTGCCAATATACACATACAGATGTTGAATGAATCATGTTTGTTATCCACCAAGGAATTTACTGGAGCTTTGTCCTTTAGGGGAAATTTTCAATATTACTATTTAACAATTATGCCCAAATCAAGTCTTATGTGGTTGGATATGTATACTGGCATGCTAATTGTTTGGTTGTTAATGATCCATGAAAAGCACTTTGTTTTTCCTACTTTAACTCTCTTATTTTGCAATATCATGTGAAATAACATCCTGTGAGCAGAGAAAACACGTTTGATTTTAAATGCAGTAAGTGGAGTGATGATGGCATGGCCAGGTGATAGTCCAGAGGAACCGGGCTGTCCTCCACCCACTGACAATTTTATTGTTTCTGAATGGGTGCTATTATGCTACCTATTCCTGCTGGAACTCTTCATATTTCTGTACAAAGCTCTCTCGCTACCATCTCCAACAGCCAATCTAGTAATGGATGTTGTGATGCCTCTCCTGAGCCTTAGAGAAGGAATTTGACTCTTTTTTGGTAGAAAGGGAGACCTCTGCCATTGAAAGATACCACTTGGTATTAGCATGGACTTGACTTTCCCATCCGCCATACTGTTTTACTGCCTTCTGCTGCAGACCTATGTGCTCTGCTATGGTGTCATCATGAAGAGCATCTTGCTCTTCTCTGTGGCTCAGAGCTGCTTTCCCTGGCTGTCTTCTCTCAATATGGCGAGGATTGAAGTACAAAGAATTCAGGCAGCAGTTGTCATGGGCTAAGCCACAGATACTTCTGGTCTTTGGCCACACCAGTGAGAATTGGTGGGTCAGGTTGTAATGGGACAGGTCACAGGTCAGCACAGACATTTGGTTAACACAATGAACACAAGTGCGGTGGGCATCCACTATTGGTTTTATTTTCTTATTAAGATTCTATTTATTTATTTTTGGAGAGATAGAGAGTGAGAGTGCATGCACGAGGAGGACAGAGAGTCCAAGGGAGAAACACACTCCTCACTGAGCAGGGAGCCTGATGCAGGACTCAGAGCTGGGACGCTGGGTTCATGACCTAAGCTGAAGACAGATGCTTAAGTGCCTGAGCCCGAAGTCCCCAGTCATCCACTTCTAAAGCAAGACCAAGTCTGTCCTCCAGACTGGGAGGGGCAAGACTGTTCCAGCCAGGCTCTTCTCAGAAACAGTTTCCTGCTGCCCTCCAGTTCTCTTGGATCATCCTGGCCAGGGCATCTTTTGTGGACCAAGTAGTCTCTTTCAGCATCAAAAAGGACTCAAGCTCTATAGTCCCCATATGTGGTGTGCCACACTTCACAGGAGTGCAGAGAGACTTGGGATGTTCTTCTCCCAGGGTGACAAATCCCCTCACCTCGTTCTCCTGAGATCCAGGACTTTTCAGTAGCTCATAGTGTTATTTTCCCACTCTTATCTTCAAAGAAACTTTTGAAAATAATAAATCTGCATTTTTGGTCAAAAAACAATAAAGGGATTAATTAGTCTATTTACATCTAACATAATTTATATATTTACCTATAAGTGGGTTTATTTCATCCTTTTATATATGTAAGCCCTTGTAACGTTTTAAACATAATTTCGTATAATATTAGCCCTCTTGGGTGCCTGGGTGGCTCAGTGGGTTAAAGCCTCTGCCTTCAGCTCCGGTCATGATCTCGGAGTCCTGGGATCGAGGCCCATGTCGTGCTCTCTGCTCAGTAAGGAGCCTGCTTCCTCTCCTCTCTCTGCCTCCCCCTCTGCCTACTTGTGATCTCTCTCTGTCGAATAAATAAATAAAATCTTTAAAAAATATTAGCCCTCTTTTTTGAATTGTTTCATTGTTTCTTCTATTTTTATATTTAGTTTATTTTTCTTATTATCTTATGTTAATCACCATACAGTACATTATTAGTTTTGGATGTAGTGTTCCATGATTCATCGTTCACATCTAACGGCAAGTGCTCCATGTAATTTATGCCCTCCTTAATACCCATTACTGGGCTGTCCCATTCCCCCACATCCCTCTCCTCTAAAATCCTCAGTGGGTTTCTGGATTCCATAGTCTGTCATGGTTCATCTCACACTCCAATTCCCCACTCCATTATCACTTCCTTTTCCTAAGGTCCTCCATGTTATTCCTTATGTTCCACAAATAATTGAAACCATATGACAATTGACTTTCTCTACTCAAGTTATTTCACTTAAGGTAATATCGTCCCGTCCCCCCATGTTGATGCAAAAGCTGGGTATTCATCCTTTCTGATGGCTGAGAAATATTCCATTATGTATATGGACCACATCTTCTTTATGCAGTCATCTGTGAAGGGCATCTTGCCTTTTTCCACATTTTGTCTATTGTAGATATTGCTTCTATGAGCATTGGGGTACATATGGCACTTCTTTTCACTACATCTTTATCTTCTGGGTAAATACTTAGTAGTGCAATTTCTGGATCATAAGGTAGCTCTCTTTCATTTTTTGAGGAACCTCCACACTGTTTTCCAAAGTGGCTGTACTTGTTTTCCCAGTGACAGTGCAGGAGGGTACTGCTTTCTCCACAACATCTCTGGATATTTGCTGTTTCTTGCCTTGTCAATTTTTGCCATTCTGACTGGCATAAGGTGGTATCTCATTGTGGTTTTGATTTGAATTTCCCTGGTGGCTATTGATGATAAACATTTTTTCATGTGACTGTTAGCCATTTCTGTATCTTCTTTGGAGAAGTGTCTGTTCATGTCTTCTGTCCATTTTGGGATTTGATTATTTTGGTTTCTTGGGTGTGAGTTTGAGAAGTTCTTTATTGCTCTTGGATATTGGTCCTTTGTCTGTAGCGTCACTAACAAATATCTTCTCCCAATCCATTCATTGCCTTTTTGTTCTGTCGACTGTTTCCTTTCCTGTGCAGAAGACTTTTGTCTTGATGAAGTCCCAAAAGCTCATTTTCGCTTTTGTCTCCTTTGCCTTTGGAGACGTGTCTTGAAAGAAGTTGCTGTGGCCGATGTCAAAGAGGTCACTGCCTATGTTCTTTTATAGGATTTTGATAGATTCCTGCCTCATATTTAGGTCTTTCCTCCATTTCGAGTTTGACTTTGTGTGTGGTGTAAGAGAATGGTCTAGCTTCATTCTTCTATAAGTAGCTGTCCAATTTTCCCAGCACCATTTATTGAGGAGACTGTCTTTTCTCCACTGGATATTTTTTCCTGCTTTGTCAAAGATGATATGACCATAGACTTGTGGGTCCATATATGGACTATCTACTCTGTTCCATTGGTCTATTTCTCTGTGTTTGTGCCAGTACTATGCTGTCTTGGTGATCACGGGATTGTAATAAAGCCTGAAGACAGGTAATGAGATGCCACCAGCTTTGTTTTTCTTCTTCAACAATTTTTTAGCGATTTGGTGTCTTTTGGTTCCATATATATTTTAGGATTGCTCGTTCCAACGCTTTGAAGAATTTTGGTGGAATTTTGATCAGAATGGCATTGAAAGTATACATTGCTCTGGGCAGTATAGACATTTTCACAATGTTTATTCTTCGGATCTTGAGCACGGAATGCTCTTCCTTCTTTTTGTGTCTTCTTCAATTTCTTTCAGGAGTGTCGTATAGTTCCTCGAGTACAGATCTTCACCTTCTTTGGTTAGGTTTATTCCTAAGTATCGTATGGTTTTTGGTACTATAGGAAACGGAATCGATTGTCTGATTTCCCTTTCTATATTTTCATTGTTAGTGTATAAGAACACAACTGATTTATGTGCATTGATTTTGTATCCTGCCACATTACCAAATTGTTATAAGAGTTCTAGTAGTTTGGGGATAGAGTCTTTTGGGTTTTCCACATAGAATATCATGTCATTTGCAAAAAGAGAGAGTTTGACTTCTTCTTTGCCAAGATGAATACCTTTTATTTCTTTCTGTTGTCTGATTGCTGTTGCTAGGACTTCTAACACTATGTTGAACAGTAGTGGTGAGAGTGGACACCCTGGTCTTGTTCCTTATCTCAGAGGGAAAGCTGTCAGTTTTTCCCCATTGATAATGATATTCCCTGTGGTTTTTTCATAGATTTTATGAGGTTGAGAAATGTCCCCTCTATCCCTATACTCTGAAGAGTATTAATCAGGAATGGATGTTGTACTTTGTCAAAAGCCTTTTCTGCATCAATTGAGAGTACCATGTGGTTCTTCTCTCTTCTTATTGATTTGTTCTATCACGTTGATTGATTTGTGAGTGTTGAACCACCCTACATCCTCAGGGTAAATCCCACCTGGTCATGGTGGATTATCTTTTTAGTGTATTCTTGGATCCTGTTAGCAAGAATCTTGTTGAGAATCTTGGCATCCATATTCATCAGAGATATTGGACTGAAGTTCTCCTTTTTGCTGGCTCTATGTCTTGTTTGGGTATTAGAGTAATGCTGGCTTCATAGAAAGAGTCTGGAAGTTTTCCTTCTGTTTCTATTTTTGAAACAGTGTCAGGAGAATAAGTGTTATTTCTTCTTTGAATGTTTGGTAGAATTCCCCAGGGAATCCTTCTGGTCATGGGCTCTTGTTTTTTGGGGGGATTTTGATCACTGCTTCAATCTTGTTACTAGATATACATCCATTCAGATTGTCAATTTCTTCCTGTTTCAGTCTTGAAAGTTTATAGTTTCTGGAATGTATCCATATCTTCTAGTGTTGTTGGTCGTTATCTCTCCCCTTTCA
The DNA here is from genome assembly GCA_004023965.1 of Spilogale gracilis. NCBI lineage: Eukaryota > Metazoa > Chordata > Mammalia > Carnivora > Mephitidae > Spilogale > Spilogale gracilis. The sequence goes on along the minus strand of PITA01034146.1, from coordinate 5,542 downwards.
TTCATATTCAACTTTTATTAATTTGGGTCTTCACTCCCGGGGACCAGCCTCAGCACAGATGTGTGTCCTGAGCCACAGGAAGTCTGGCAGGCACAGTAATGACACGGACACGGAGATCTGATGCAAGCTGACAGACCCGAGGCCCGTCAGGAGAGACCTATGAAACAGGCTCTCTCGACTGTCAAGAGTCCCAGTCTTTTATTATTCCAGAGTGAGGAAGTTGGGGGGTGCAGTTAGGTTAAAGTTTAACAAAGTGATTATAGTTCACAGCATGCCGAGTCAAGCTTTTCTAAGAAAGCACATATGTGGTTACAGGCGCCAGACTGGCAGACTGGCAAACAATTGGAGTTTTTCAGCCTTTACCATTCTCAAGCTGTTTTACTTTTTTTTTTTTTTTGCCATTTCTAAACACAGCTCACTTCTGGGTCCCTTGATGCTATTTAAGCATGCAATTTCCTCTTTTAAAGAGGCCACTCTTTCCTCAATAGAGAGACAGGTCCAGGGGAGAGTGGAGACTAGCCTCATGTATTGCCCATATGATATTTGTCCCACAGTTCATGTTTTCCCGACTATAGGGTTATAAAAGTGTCTGAAGCACCAATGGGGGCAACAGGGTCATGGCCTCCATTGTCCCTGTGGGGATAGGAGCACATCAGAATTGGACTTTTGGTGCTTCTCCCGAGGGGGAGTCCACCATCTTCCATTAAACAATTATTCCCAGACACCAAGCAGTGCATTCCACTTTTGTGTCACCCCTCCTAGCATTCTTTTCCATCACCCTTCATGATTCCAGATGTACAGATTTGTCATCTTGGACCAAAGAGCTATGCACCAAGGCTGACATGCCTGGGGTTTCTGAAGTTAAGTTATTTTGTATAATTAAGGTAAGTTCCATTTTGCTCATGAGATCAAACCAAAGGCTGTAGGTTTCCATTAAACAATGAGAACAATTGTGCCAGATCATCAAGGTCTGTGTCAAATAGATCTTTAACTGCTTTTGAACCTGCCCTAGAGACTGGGTCAGTATGGTTACTGCAGGGTACAGAGTGATTGCTTAAATTCACCGACACTGAGACCATTGAGGCAGAGGGAACAAGGAATACAGATAAGAGATACAGAGATATGATTACCAGGAGGAGTATTGATTGGAACAATGTGTCTTGGATAAGCGCTTGCCCAGCGCAGGTCCCAGGGACACAGGGGACATGGTGCCCTGCCCCACAAGGTACGTGACTTTCCAGATTTTTGGTGGGGAATGCCCGGAAGGACTTTCATTCACCTTCACCGGTACATCCACCGAAGTTTCTGGCGGCTTGCAGCATGGCAGGAGGGGCAGATCACCCACCGTCCCTGACACTTCTCCCTCTTCTTTTGGATGAATTTGGCCAATGGTTTATCAATTGTATTAATTCTTTCAAAGAATCAGCTTCTAGCTTTGTTGATGTGTTCTACTGTATCTCTAGATTCTAGTTCATTGATCTCTGCTCTAATCTTAATTATTTCCTGTCTTGTGTGTGGGGTTGGTATAATTTGTTGTTGATTTTCCAGTTCTTTAAGGTATAATGAGAGTTGGTGTATTTGGGATTTTTCAATTTTTTGAATAAGGCTTGGATGGCTATGTATTTCCCCCCTTGGACTGCCTTTGCTGTATCCAGAGGTTTTGGATCGATGTATCTTCATCCACATTGGTTTCCATGAAGTGTTTCAGTTCTTCTTTGATTTCCTGGTTGATCCACAGATTCTTGAGCAGGAGGTCTTTAGCTTCCAAGTGTTTGATTTTCTTCTGAACTTTTTTGGTGTGGTTGAGTTCCATTTTCATGGCATTGTGGTCAGAGAATACGCAGGGAATAATCTCAATCTTCTGGTATCGGTTGAGCCCTGATTTGTGACCTAGTACATGGTCTATTCAGGAGAAAGTTCCATGTGCACTCGAGAAGAGTGAGTGTTCTGCTGTTTTAGGGTGGAATGTTCTGAATATATCTATAAGATTCATCTGATCCAAGGTGTCATTTAAAGTTCTTGTTTTTTTGTTGATTTTCTGTTTAGACGATCTGTCCATTGCTGAGAGTGGTGTGTTAAGATCTCCTACAATTAATGTATTCATGTCAATATGACTCTTTATTTTGCTTAACAGTTGGCTTATGTAGTTGGCTGCTCCCATGTTGGGGGCATAAATATTTAGAATTGTTAGATCTTCTTGGTGTATAGACTATTTTAGAATGATGTAGTGTCCTTCTGTGTCTCTGACTACAGTCTTGAGGTTAAAATCCAATTTGTCTGATATAAGAATCACTACCCTGGCTTTCCTTTGAGGTCCATTGGCATGAAAGATGGTCCTCCATCCCTTCCCTTTCCATCTGTAAGTGTCTTTAGATTCAAAATGTGTCTCTTATAAACAGCATATGGATGGTCCTGTCGTTTTGTCCAGTCTGCTACCCTGTGCCTTTTTATTGTAGCACTTAGGCTATTCACATTGAGAGTGATTATTGATAGATATGTTTGTGCTGACATCATGTTGCCTGTGAAGTTCATGTCTCTATAGATTACCTCTGTAAATTTCTCTTCTGTGTCACTCTTGTGTTCATTTCCCTTTTATAGAACCCCTCTTAGTATTTATTGTAGTGCTGGCTTGGTGGCTGCATAATCTTTTAGACCTTAGCAGTCCTGGAAGCTCTTTATCTCCCCTTCCATTCTGAAAGTCAACCTTGCTGGGTACATTATCCTTGGTTGCATATTTTTTTCATGTAATTTCCTGAATTTATCTTGCCAGCTCTTTCCGGCTTGCCAGGTTTCTGTGAATAGGTCTGATGTTATTCTGATAGTCCTCCCTCTATATGTAAATGATTGCTTCTGCCTAGCTGCTCTTAAGACATATTCTTTGGTTTTATGATTAATGAATTGCACAATTATGTGCCTGGAGGTTTTTCTGAACTCATTGATCTTGGGAGGCGGGTGTTCTCTCTGCCTCTAGGACACGAACATTTGTTTCATTCACCAGATTTGGGAAATTTTCATCCTTGATTTGTTCAACTATCTTCTAGGCTTCTCTCTTTCTCAATTCCTTCGGGAATTCCAATAATTTTGATATTGGAGCGTTTCATGGCATCATTTATTTCCCTAATTCTATTTTTATGGGATTGTAGCTGTTTGCTCCAAGACTTCTCTTGCTCCTCCTCTTTGATCCATCTGTCTTCTAAATCACTAATATGGTCTTCAGCTTCACTTTATTTAGCTGTTAGCATATTTAAATTAGATTGCATCTCATTAATAGCCTGTCTAACTCGGCCTTCAATTCTGTCATTAGAGCTTCTATCTTGAGACTAATGTTCTTTTCCAAGTTAGCCATTGCTTGCACGATTGCTGCCCTGAATTCCATTTCTGTCTTATTGTTTATGTGCATTTCCAGTAATTCTGTGACAGGGGTTGCAATCTCTGAATTTTTCTTCTGTTGGTCGTTCCTCCTCCAAGTCATTTTGTTAAGGAGTGGTTGAGGGGATTTAGAGCTGAAAATATCAACCACTATCCAGATGAATTGTTCACTGGAAGGTTTCAGAGCAATCAGAAGTCACTACTGAAAAGGAAGAAGAAAGAAAAAAGAGAAGAAGAGAAAGGAAGCAAGAAAAAAAACCAGGACAGAGTGAGCCCCAATGGTAGGATTTATATGGTGAAAAAATTACAACAGAGTAGAGAAAAAGACCATCAAGAGTAAAAGAAAGTTGAAGAGATCAAGAAGCTAAGCCCATCCCGAATGACCCTCAAGACCAGTATTTATATATTACAAATGCAAAAACAATTACACAGAAATACTGACAGAATAGGGTGGGAAGGTGAGAGCAAACCCTCCTTGTGGGCAAGGAAAGTATTTCAGATCCTCCTGGGTGTGTCTTGTTATTGTTGTTAGTCGAGTCCGCTATCTAAAGATATAGGGAGTTTAAAACTTATTTGTATATAGGAGTAGTATGGAATGGGAATGAAGGATTACCTTAAAGTTTATAACTAAATGTATATTTAAAAGAAAAAAGAATAAAGGAAAGAAGAGAGAAAACAGGAAAAAGAAACAGAAACAAACAAACAAATGAAAGAAGCAACAACAACTACAACAACAAAACATAGGTATGTGTTTGAACAAAGTTTAAGGTAAAAAGTTATTATGGAGTGTTATATTAAGTATCACATTGTATGAATCTTGGAACACTGAAAAAATAAAATAAATTTAAAGTAAAAAAAAGAGAAATGGGTTAAAAAATAAAAGAGCAAAAACCGTGAGAATGAATTTTAAAATAAAGTGAAAACTTTATTGTGACTAAATTTTTTTTTCAGTGTTCCAAGATTCATTCTCCATTCCCAGACTCCCAATCAAGAAAGATGTCAGTTACCATTTTGATTCCAAGACGTCTTAAATTTCTCAGTGGGTTAATAAACCTGAACTGTATCTGTAAAACAAGATCCTCTCTTAAAAAAACGTGTTTCATGGGTACCGAGGGCACGTATGGAGCACTGGGTGTGGGACATAAACAATGAATCTTGGAACACTGAGAAAATAAAATAATTTTTAAAAAGTGAAAACTTTAAAAATAAAAGTAGAAAAAAGTTAAAAAGAAAGTAAAGTGAAATGTTGTATCTATAATGTGTACAGCTTTTGGGGGTAGTACCAGGACCTTAATATATTGCCTTTCCCTCTATGTTGGGTTTCTTTTTTTACAGTTTTGGTGTTGTCCTCTTATTCTTCTGGCTTGCCTTCTGGGTGAGGGGCCTGCGGAGGTGTTTTTTGGTCCCTTCTACCTGGGTGAGTCCCCTCCCCCTTCCAAGGGGCTGGGCTCCATGGAAACCAGGTGTTCAGGCTTTTGTTCTCTGGAGGATTTGTTCTTTTGAGGCTTTTTTCAGCTCTTCAGGATGTCAGGCCATACTAAGATGTCGGCACCCAGACCTCCTTCCCAGAAAGAGGCTTCAGCAGGCTTCTGAATGTTGTGGGGTTTACAGCCTCTCCCTGTATCTTCCCCTTGGCCACTTGTCACAACTGACACCCCCACAGGAGCTGGTCAGATTGCCACCCAAGGTCCCCGCTTGTCCTTTCAGTCCTACACCCAGGAAGCAGGGATTGATTTAGGGTGGTGTGACTTTGTCTCTGCCCAGGGAGACTCTCCCTGTGTCTTCCCCCTTTGGCCGCTTGTCACAACTGGCGCCCCTTGCAGTCGCTGGTCAGTTTGGCACCCGACATCCCCACTTGCCGTTTCGCTCTCACGCCAGAGAAACCAGGACAGATTTTGGGTCGTGCGACCTTGTCTCTGCCCAGGGAGTCTATTTTGCACCCCCACTCAGGAGGGACTGAGATCCTGCAGCTCTGCAGGTCATGCAGAAGTCTGCATAATCGCATCCTTTGCGGGATGTTGGTGCCTGGCTTTTAAAGAGACTCTGCGCGGCTCCAGGGAGTACTTTCTGTCCCTGGCCCAGTGTCGTGTTTTATGTCCCTGCTTACGGTAAAGACCCTTTGTTTTTGAATGCTTTTAACCAGACTGCAAGTTGATGCTGGTCACCAAGCACA